>LPNX010748161.1:11618-75740 GCA_001517045.1 Pseudotsuga menziesii | reverse complement strand
TATTATAAGTAAATAAGTTTTGTTTAACATAATGATTTAAATGAAAGTCAAATTCTTGAGATTATATAAACAATGAAAAACTAAGAGTCTAATATTAAAAAAAAATTCTTTTATTAGAAAAAAAATGTTGAACACTATTTTAAATAAATAAATAAATAAGCTCAATTTTTTTATTAAACAAGATTTTTTTTTATGACAAAGAAAAATTAATTTGATTATAAAAGGTTCAACATTCACTAACTTTTATTTTTGATTTCAAGAGTCAAATCAATCTACTCCACAAATAAAATGTTGAGACAAATAAAATGTCTTAGACACTACATTAATAAAAATTAATAAAATGTCTCATACACTACTTTAATAATTTGTTATTTTGATTTCAAGAGTCAAATCAATCTACTCCACAAATAAAATGTTGAGACAAATAAAATGTCTTAGACACTACATTAATAAAAATTAATAAAATGTCTCATACACTACTTTAATAATTTGTTATTAAAGGCTACCTAAATTCATATTATATAAAATATCTAAATTAAAGATTTTATTATTATTAATTTTTACACCTAAATTTAGATTTTTTAAGAGTTATTAAGAATGTTATTTAGAAATATCAAAAACATATTTATTATTTTTGTCACAAATGTGTAAAAAATTATTTTCTAGACTATTGAAAAATAAACTTGATTCTTTATATTATTAAAAGATTTAAGTTAATTTTAAATATCTACATCAAAAACTCATTAAAAATGTTATTTATACATATCCCAAAAAATATTTATTATTTTAGACACAAATATGTAAAAACATATTTTCCCATCATTGTAAAAAGTACTTAACTCTTTGTATTATTAAAAAATTAAAATAAATTTTAAAATATATACATCAATAAATTATTATAAAGGCAATTAAATTTATTTTTTAAAACATACTCATGAATTAGTAATGGTTTGGGTGGTTAAAAACAATGTATTTCTATGTTTTCACCTATTTAAATGACATGGGTTATTTGAAAAAACCTCTTGTTATCCGTTGAAATGAAACCCCTTGCCACCAGTAAGATGTGGGAAACTTTTAGTCACTTAAGCCGAAACCTCTCAGGGGAGATCCCTATATAATCCTCGAAAAGCAAAAGGTGAGTAAAGGGGTTGTATGTTTTAACCATGTGCAAAGTATTTATAGAAACAACAACATACTAGCAGGATCATTTGCATCATTATCATAACATTACAAGCATGAACATGTATTCTCTTTAGGGTAAGTAATGGGGAGTTAACCAAACGTTTTCACCTGTTTTAAAGTATGCAACTCATTGTTTATGTAACTTGTGTGTAGACTGCGTGGATAATGCAGGAGAAGGAAAATAAACCACAATGTTAGGGTGGGGAGTGGAGGTCTATGGAGAAAGGAAGAGGAGGCTGCTACAGTAGTTAGGTTTGATTTTAGAACTCTTTTAGGGATTTTTAGGCAAGAAATTAAGTTTTAGGATTTTTTTTTTTAATTTTAGGGACTAATAAAATTTCACCCTGGGGTTTCTAGGAACAAATACGAAAGGGTGAAATTGTAGGAGAGAGGGCCGAAATTTTAGGAGGGTTAAAAAATTGAGAAAAAATATTTTTTGATTTTCTAGGGTTTTAACATAAAATTGCAGTCCTAATTTTAACCCTAATTATACCATGAAAATGAAAATTTTCACATGCAAATTCAAGAGAGACTAACCCTAGATTCTAGGTTTTGCAAAAGGGAATGTGTGAAAACAAAAGGAGACCCTACCATAGCAAAATCCCTACCCAACCTACGGCTTCTATAGAGGATGGATAAACTAGTGAGGAAGGGTTCCTAGGTCAAGAAAATAGCCTAGAAAAACTAAGGACAAACCCTAAGGCATCCTCACGAGGAGACACACCTCATTTTTCCAAGGTGACAAGACTGAAAGGTAATGGCCTGTCCTAGGAAAAAGTCAAACACTAGGGATACAACTAAGACTTGAACATTCACATCCACCAACATTCAAACAAAAAGATGAGAAGCTTGACCTTTTACTACTCGTGTTCATCCAACAAATCAAAACATCACAAAGTAGAGAACTTCACCAAAGAATTACCAGAAAAAATCTTGCTTTAATCCAGAAAAACCTCCTCAAGATGAGCGCATCCATCCAAAGATCCCTAGTAAGGGTAAACAATGCATACTGTATTATCCATAAGTCATTTATTTAAAATGAAAGTGAGGCGATCTATTTATATGATCTCACACTCACCTTTTACAAAATATCCAGACCTACATGCCTTAAAATAATTCAAATTGAAATTATAAAATGTCAATTGAAAATTAAAATAAAATAATAATAAAATATAGCCTAAGGTAGGCTACCTGGGGTATTTGTACCCTCAGGTGCCAAAACATGCTCAAATAAGAAAATTAATCCGAATGAAAGGTTGGCATGAGATGGAAGGAGGGTGTTATACCCCATATAACCCCTAGAATGTTGTAAAATCCTTTAATGTCATCCTCAAATAATGAAAAGTCCAGGCATGGAGGGTGGATTTCCTCTGTGGAGATAAGGCTAGAGAGAGTAGGAACCCACTGCCTAAATGGCCATGAAGGTGTCCTAAGTGGCTATGAAGGGATACGAATGTCTCACAGCTGAAGAAAAGGACACCAAAGCACATAAACATGATATGGAGCCATGTGACCCAGTGGTCAACCCTTAGGGGCCCCGAATACCGACCCAAAGGTTAACAAACCCCAATAAAGGACACTCGACCATTCCATTAAGCCATAGTGCCCCTAAAGGATGAGAAAAGGGCCCAAACATGAACACCATTACTCGATAACACCCCTCCAGGTTGAAAAATTTCCCATGTCTTTCTGGGGTACACTTGAAGGTGCGCTTGGTACAGGTGTAGGGTAACACCAGCTCCAACTGTGGGGCGAGTGTTATTCCTAGCAGTGATCAAGAACCTATGAATCTACTGGTACCTGTAGACCTTCACACACATCAAATGTCCAAGAGGATTAAAAGCATCTAAGGGAATACACTGTCGTCCTTCCTTGTTTGCAAAATGAGGGAAACCAACTAAGAACAATGAAAACTAACTAGACAATGAAATTACACCAAATGCAATGCACCTAAATATTTCTAATGAAACTAACCCCACTTGACCTAAAATTGTCAATCAAAGTAGGTTATGTGAAATCATACCACCAATGTAACCATCTGAGTAAGTAATACATACTGGATACATCTTACCTTTGTCGTTTAGTGTAATCCATGACAATACCTCATTGATAATATGTTGTGTTTGTACCAGGATCTTCATCTGGATGAGTGTAGGAAACCAAAACTTATTAAGAACCTGGAATACTTGAAATCGGTCCCATAGAGAAGTAATGATTTAACAAGCTTCACTGATCCATCCTTCTAGCAGGCTAATGTATGGATCACCTCTATCATACATGTCTTCTAAGAGATTTTTTTTAATGAAAATTTCCCATAAATCCTGGACTTGGGAGGCTATCCATAGATTCAAACCTTGGAAATATTCATATGTGAGCCGCAACCTATCTCTACATTTACTCAAACATTTCTTTTGGAATACAAGTATAGTCCTTATCCTTTTCACAATCATGTTAGTAACCCTAATAATCCTTGAACTTTTGAAATTTTCAACAATATAATTCATACCTTCATGCTTCAAATGAAAATATAAACATCAAATATTATGAAACTAAGGGATGAAAATCATACATTTCCACCTACCTTCCTTGATCTTGTTGATATGTATCATTAAGAGCTTTCCGATGTAGGGTAGAGTGGGCAGAACAACTTCTTCATCACTTCTTGAGGAGCACAACTGAGAGTGATAACTTGGGCTCATCATATGCTGAATATCTACAAAATAATCCTCTGTGCAACATGCTTCCCTATTTCCCAATGAGTATGAAAGAGACATCATGGAAGAATCACCAGAGATACGTGGTGCCAAATATTTGAACTTTTCATCATAATGGGCCACCTGCATACAACAACTATCTAAAAAGTATGGCGGTGCTTCATATTCAATTATGGTGGAAAAGGGGTTGAGCCATTATTCATTATTAGCCTCATAAGGAGAAGGAACAATCATATATCCTTCCATAGGGTCTTCATAAATCATGTCCTCATCATCCCTACTTAAGGTGACTGAAATCTCTTCATCCCAAACAGTGTCAAATTATGGCTCAACCTGAGTAACTTCATCAAGATGTTCTTCCTTGATGCAATGTATGGAGACAATGCTACCATGGTCTCGAGGAATCATAGAATTAGTAACCCATAAATGTCCAATAACTATCGTCCTTAGAATTCCCTTCATTATGTTTCCAGATATTTGGTATGTCATAAGGAGTTTTTGTATGTTGGAAGGGAGAACTCATCCTATATTTATGTTCTTCATCTTATTTGACTAAGACTTTTGGATATTCATATATAGTTCCTGTTAACCCAAAAAATCCCCCACTTAGCTCTACATGGCCTACACCACCTAAGGACACCCATTCACAACCTTCGTAACACCCCATTAGACCCCCACACCCTCATAAAGGATTAAGGATGAAGACAAGGGATTAAAACCCCCAAAAAGGAGCGTAAATAACTCTCCTAGGGGCTAAAGCCTCCAAAAAGGGGCTAAAACCCCTCAAAGTAGCCTAAAACCCTAAAAGGAGCTAAAGTTAGGGTGAAAGGGGCTAAAATCCCAAAAAAGGGGCTAAAGCCTGGAACAAGGGATTAAAACCATAAAACCCCAAAAAAGCTATAAAAGGAGGGTGGGGGGTCACTCTCAAGCAAGTCCTCTCTTGCATACTATTATGCTGCCCGTGGATGCCTTGAGACCTCTTTACCTCTCATGCCACCCACATCCCCCTCTCTTCCACTCACATTCCCCATTGAGCCATAGCTCCTCTTCCATTGTTGAGTGATATAGAAAGGTGCTTCCTTCCAGCCAGGGCACGGTGGCCAATTTCACCAAAGGAGAGGTATAATCTTGTTTTGTTTATGCATTTTTCTTTGATAGCTTAGTTGTTTTCTGACCATTATTTGTTTGCAAGTTTGATCTTTAACATGTCTTGCAGGTTTATGTTTGCTTAATAGTTGTTTGCAGGTAGCCAAGGTGAAGCTCTAACCTTGTTTATAGAGGGGCTCATGGCCATTTTCTTTCTTGTTCTTTGCTTTCTGTCTATTCCATTTTCTTTCTGCATTTTCCACACGCAGGAACCTACCCTTCTGTCCTATAGATAGAAGGGAGCCATTCCTACCCTTGTAGCAAGGAGAAATCCCTGCTACAGATCTAGCGACCATACCAGGTCGATCCCACAAGATCCCTGGTTCAGTTTTTTCAAATTTCAAGTTTTTTTAGTTTATGCCCTAGTTTTATAAATTTCTTGTCAAATCTATCCTAGATCTAGCTTATTTCCAGTTTTTATTGTTTTCGAAGCCTCTGCAAGGCAAATCCGAGTCAGTTTGGCCACAGTACAGGTTATTGTCGGCCGGATTTGACTCAGGATCAGAAAAACCACAAATCTGGGGCAGGTCACACTTATCGGGCCTGAACAGGGGATGAGGTTGCTCTTTTAGGCCTCACAGGCATGACCAAGTCGCCCTTTCCCCCCCGAAAGGTGCGACTTCACGAAGACAGGAAGACCACTTTTGTCTGTGAAATCTGTGCAACCCCCTCACCCATTTCAGGAAACATTTCGTGACCCCCTCCCTGAAATTGACCCGAAACGTTCGGTTTGTCAATCGGTACTTAATTTTCAGTTTAATAGGGACTATCAGTGCGTCTCAGCTGCCTCTGTCCAACGCAATAGCTCAATTTCTGTTTCTGTTTTAGTTTACTGTAATTGCATCAACAAACAAAGTGTAAATTCAAAATAAAATTTAATGGCTTGATTAATGAACGTAGCTTAACTAAAATTAACATAAAACTAACTTTCTTGCTTACCCTTCCTCCTCTACCCAGTCATCACCCTTCGGGGTATTCTGGGATACGACGAAGGGCACAACTCGTATAGTTCTAGGCCCTTCATTGATTATTGTTCTAAACCATTAAAAATAGGTGACTTGGAAGGTAGAGGGGATAGAGAAGGAGGGATTCTCATGACTCTAAGCGTCCTCCCTATTGACCGACCTTGCATCTAGGAGGTGACCTGTGGATCTACGGATGGTCTTATTCCCATTATGTTGAGAGCCCAACACCTTCTCTTGGTCAAAGAGGAATATAGGTGTAAGGTAGTCATCTAGTTAGGCCATCAACATTCAGGGTAAAAATGTATTTGTTTACAAATTTTTGATTATTCACTACTTGAACAGACAATGATATGAACTCTACCACAATATGATGAATTCATAAACCATTTGCAGCCACTTGATACTAGAAAGACAGAAAAACAAATACACCATACCACTAAATCAACCCAACTCAGTTCATGACATTGAGAGAGCCTTAAAATTTATCAATTTACACTAAGTTCAAACAAATCTACAGTCTTTGAAGACATAAGTCCCTGACTGCTTCAACCGTGGGAAGTACTTGGGCTCAACCCAGAAAATCATTGTGAGGAGTACCATGGGAACCCCAAAGTAGCTGGCCGCTGAGAAGAATTGCCAAGTGAAATGGGTAATGACCCCCATCGATTGAGTAGAAACCGCCATGAGGAAAAATCCAAGCACTGTCTTTTGGCAGTCTTGGTGGTTGAGTGACCACCTACAGCTAATAGGAAGCCATTGAAACTGGGGTACAAACATCATTCCCATCAGTTTGATAAACATCTAATACAATTGATCCCCCACGCTCTTCCTCACGCCTAAGAGGTGAAACACCACCATTCAGAACATTAAACCGACATCGTCGAAACCATTCTTAGTGATATCCCACACCATCAGAAGGCCACACAACCTCTGATTTAGATTCAGACCCATATTAGTCTAAACCAGATCTGCATACTGCACCATCAAGCCCCATGGCTGGTGCCAACCCGGATCCATTTTCCAGCGTAACCATAGCTAGTGGACCCATGTCCACACCACAAATCATCACCAACAACACAACATGTGGCCCTAGCACGGTCATGCAAACTGTCATTAGTCAGTTGCCACCACCCATAGTAACCACTCAAGCTATTCCACCTGCAACACTTGCGAGCAGTGGACCTTCCATATACACTACCCCTCCTATCACACAGGGGGGTAGTGCCCCTTCCATATACACCACCCCTCCTATCACACATGGGCGTAGTGGCCTATCCATCCACACTACCTCACACACCACATTTGGGGGCATTGGCCCATTTACAATGGCACCACCAGCACCCCCAGCTATGCAGGTACATTATGCACCAGCAAACCCCACCAACATCCCTCCCCCATCTCACATAAACCTGGGTCAAATCTGCCTTTCATGGCTCGTATTAACTTTCCTGATTTAGCTCGATTGACAAACAACCCCATTCGCCATCAAGCTTTTTGGCCTCCAATGCCAACTAAGTTGCCATCAGACATTCCCAATTTTGAAGGCAAGGCAAAGGAATGTCCCCAAAACCAAATTATGACATTCCATCTATGGTGCTCATCCAACAGCATCGTAGACAATTCCATCAGGCTGAGGCTATTCCAATGCACCCTTACAGGTGCTGCAGCCAAATGGTACATTGAGCTACTGCAGGCCAAGTACCCGGACTTCAAATCCTTAGCTTTCATGTTCCTACAGTATTTCTAACTCCCTGTTAGATATGACAAAGGGGTGGAGATCCCGTTATCCTGTTGCCAAAGCACTGCGACACATATAACAAACCATATCCATGAGTGGTGGTGATGTTGTAGCTTGTGTAAAATCAAACTTGATGACATGATCTTCTTGGATTGGTTCCTCAAGACCTTACTCCCACCCATAGCAAAGTACGTCACATCCGAACGTCCCCAATCCAAAGAGGAGGCCATACTGAAAGCCTAATAGTTTGAACTGATCTACGCCCAGTTTGGATATCTATACACTGTCATTCTAGACGCTCCCCATCCAAGTACCTCCTATCATGATGCACCGGGGGCATCCCATGCTGTAGATGGAATCATAGGCTCAGTCTCCCAACATACACAACATTGTTTGATACCACCTGTAGCTCCACCACAACCAAGCAACACTGCCAGTGTTTCTTACTAGAACCAAGCTCCGGACTATGCAAGAATGATGTCCCAGTCCGGAGCAACAACTTCCTACACATAACCTGTGCCACCACAGCAGGCTCAGGCCATGGAATAGCCAACATAGCAGTACGCAGGGAAAATTCCCACATTTGTGGCACCACCACCCCCACAAATATACTATGCACCACCAGTGCAAACAGTTCAAGCCCCCGCCCCCGCTCCACCCGCTCCATTGGGACAGGTGTTGGAAAAACAAAATCGTCCCAACCAGCCTGCCCCCAACAATCAACAAGGGCAAGCCAGAAATAATCAGCCCCAGAACCAAGCCAATAACCAATCGCAGGGAGGCAGTCAAAAACCAAACCCTCCCAACAATGTCGCAACAAACTGACCCGCCCAAAACCCCCCATGACAAAACTCACCAAGATGCAATGCCTCGTTTCACACAAACCAACCATGCACACTCTGTGAGGTTTATGGGCACTACACATTTGAGTGTCCCCTCATGGGTCGAGCTAAGTAGGCCATTCAGAATGAGGCCCAACAGGCTGCCAACGCCACAAACCAAGCCCAACCCAACCCAGCACCACAAGGACCTCCTCCTATGGTGCTTCAAAACCCACTACCAGTCCAAGGATTGGTGGCAACCGTACCCCCTCCCCAAGCCAACCCCAATGCTCTCGAGGCACCTCCCATGGAAGAAACAGGTGTTCACCACCTGCTAGCCATGACGAATGAAGAGGTTAACCTACAAACCAGACGAAATCAGTATGTTACCACCACTGAACTTGCTGGCACATCAGCGGCCTCTACGTCCAAATTGGTTAATGCACCTCTTTAGTTACCCCCTTTTCCCTGCCCCCCATATGCCGAGTGTCCAACAACACCATGGCTAGAGCTGCAGTCAGCTATAGCATTATGGATGATTTGCCCCAAACACCAACGGCCATGTCTGCTCTCGAGGTACTCAAAATGTGCCAAATGCAGCGAAAAGTGTTTCTAGCTGCCCTTGGGGCTGTAGACCCCTCTGACTCCAAGTTGATCACATTTGACATGGAGAACAAAGAACCACGCATGCCATCTACCATTGCCTTCCAAATCCTGGGGTCAATCCAAAATCTGGTCGTGCACTGGTGCATAGTGGATGAGGGGGCATCCACGTGCGTTATGTCCACCCTGGTTTGGTAGAAACTTGGATCGCCAATTCTGTAACTATTCTCCATAACTTTGTGGGCTTATGATGGACTCCCACTAAATTCCAAGGAATCCTCCCCCATGTCCCCATCACAATAGGTGAGAAGACAGTGTTGATCGACATAGAGGTCTTCAATACTCAACTGGACTATAACCTTCTCCTTGGAAGAAGTTATATGTACGCCATGAGAGAGGTTGCATCGATTGTCTTCCATCTCATGATGTTCCCCCATGAAGGGAAGATTGTGATGGTTGATCAACTCACTTATCATGATCCACAAGGGTTAACAGCACCTGCCAACTTTATCCCTACCATCACCACTATTGAGACACAAGGGATGACTACACACACTAATGTCATCCCTGCAATTGACACTATGGTTGATAACACACCAGCTTACCCATTGTTGAATGTGGGTACTGGGTTGTTTGCCGATCCCACCATGATTGCTCCTTTCCCATCAGTGTCACCGCCACCCACACAAAATGAGACTATGGACTTGTGCATGGTCTCATCCAGCATCACTGCACCCAAACAACAATCGCAGTTGCAGCCCCAACCACAACCACAACATCGTCCGCAACCACAACACCAATAGCAGCCACAACATCACCCACAACAGCAGCATTACGTGTAGCTGCAACCACAACCGCATCCCCACATGCAACCAATAGGGATTTATCTGGGCTCATCTCCAGTCCATACGATTCCCTTCCTCTTTCCCCCACCTGGTGTCATGAGCAAGCCGGCAATGGCCACCTTAAGCCTACCCAACTTTACATTGGGAATTCTGGTGTGGTATCTAGATCCACCAGCTCAACTAGTAATGCCCTAGGTTGTCTTAAACTGGGTGCAAACCATTGTGGTTGAATCTCACCCTCCACCCGGCCCGCAAAAGCCAACCACTGCACTTGCACCTGCACTGCCCCACTCGAAAAGGGCCAGGGGCAAGAATACCAAATCCATCGCATAACCATGACAAATCCCACCTTGCACCGTCTACAAGCAACAGGGCCATCCAACTCAGAATTGCCCTGAAATACCAGTGATCCATGCGCATTTGGATGCCATGGATACAAATGAAAACCTCCCTATGGTCAAACTCCCAACCACGTCGATAGTCAGAAACAAGGCATTGAGAACAAACCATGCTTGTGCCCTTTGTGGATTGTATGGACACTACTCTCACCATTGCCAAGAATTTCTCGAGTTTTGAATCACGTTAGCTGATCTCCGTCAACATTCCCTTGAGTCTGATATCACCTTGATCGAAGAAGTTCACCTCCCACCGCCTTCTTCAGACACCATGTCCATTTACATGATGTCTAGTTCAACTGACCCGCTTATCTCCACCTCCAACGACGGTCCATTAGACCTGTCTCTTCATTGCTTTAGCAATGAGGAGGAGATACTTGAAGCTCTGACTGCCCTAGAATACCCATTGGATGACATGCACCATCGCTCGTTCTTACTCCCCAAAGAACTTGTGTCGTAGTCTGACCAGTTTTCCATGGAGACCAAAGATTTCATCCATGGGAAAGTCGACTGGTTCAAGAACCCCATCTTGTCACCAGATGCCTTCAACGAAGGGAACATGGCCAACATCTCACCCACCATCAAAATCAACATCTCAACCAATCCTGAGATTGTTGAAGAAATCATGCTGGGGGCATCTTGCTCCCCGGAAGAGGTCGCTTCCTACAAAGATCTCTTCCAAGAATTTTGCGACATCTTCACCTGGTCTTACACTGAAATTCCTGGCTTAGATCCATCCATCGTGGAACACCACATTGACACTTGGCCCGATGTGGCCCCAGTACGCCAAAAGCAATGACCCATTCACCCATCCAAAGTGGCCATAATTAAAGCTGAGATAGAGAAGCTGTGCACATCCGGATTCATCTACCCCATTGCCTACACCACCTAGGTTTCTAATCCTGTTCTCGTGAATAAAAAATAGGGTACCATTTGCATTTGCACAAAATTATGCGACCTCAATGGGGCATGTCCCAAAGACAACTTACCAACACCCTTCATCGATCAGATCATCGATGCATGTGCCAAACATGAGGCCTTTTCCTTCATGGATGGTTTTTCCGGATATAACCAAATCCAAATCCAGAAAGAAGATCGTTATAAGACAGAATTCACAACCTCGTGGGGCACATTCACATATCGAGTCATGCCCTTTGGATTGAAAAACATTGGAGCCACCTTCCAGCGTGCCATGATTCACTGCTTCCACGACCTCATTCACATTATGTTGGTTTGTCTCGACAACCTCATCGGGTGGTCACAGAAGCAAACAAAACACATAGATGACCTGCGACAAGTATTCCTAAGATGTCGCAAGTACGAAATCTGCTTGAACCCTTTCAAGTGTGCTTTCTGTGTCCCAATGGGCCGTCTCCTAGGGTTCATCGTGTCACAAAAAGGAATTACCGTTGATCCTCGGAAAGTCCAAACAACTTTCCCTCTAACGTCACCTCTTTAAGTGATGACAACACAACTTGTATTATAGCCTTTCTCCTTTTTTGTTTTACACATTTTAAAAAAATGAGTCTTATGTATCGTTTCCTCTTATTTCTCTAGATGGAGCACACCTCAAACCAGTATACGGGATTTGTTGATGGAGCAAGCAGATGGTCTCCGAACCTCGCCTTGGATGCATGGGTCATCTACTCCCCATCGCATGAGTTGATCCACATCGACGGAATATGCATGGGCACCGCGACGAACAACCAGGCAGAATATGATGGTGTCAATGGCGTCTTGGCCACCACTCTCTAGTTAGGAATTCACCATCTTGATGTCTTCTTAGACTCCCTACTACTTGTCTCTTAGTTGAACAATTACTATCAGGTACATGATCCCTGCCTCTTTAGAAAATTCCTGCACACTAAACAGATGGTTAGAGAATTTGAGTCTATCACATTCACACATGTTCCAGAAACCTCAATAGTGTTGCAGATCAAATGGCTAATTATATTCAAAATTGGCACATTCACAATTGCATATAGGAAACATACAACCACAACATCATGCATAATCATATTAAAAAATACCCACACAGTGTAATAATACATCACATAGGCATTTGCATTCCACAACATCATAAAAAGACTCACATAATAAAACCATAAAAGCGCATCCAAGTGCGTCAAAAATATATATAGATAAATAGATAAGTTGCATGTCTACAACATGTCCAATACAAAAATGAGAAGCCACATATGCTTTCTCAGCAAGATATACATAGTGACACAAAAACCCCTAAGTGCACCAATGCACTAGCGACAACCCCACTAGGCTACTAATCCAACTCAGACTCATCGTCTGACTCGCTGTGATCGTCTTCCTTAGAGGACTCATCCTCCACAGGAAGATCACCTCTCGCTGCTCGGCGAAAGTGCTCACAAGCCATAGCCATCTTCCTCATCACACCAGTCCACTCTCGAGGAAGGTTGTGAATAGAGGAAATAATCTCACTACTTAGATGCTACTAGCCATCATCTGAGACTCCAGTAGCAAGACACTCCAGATGCGACAACACTCCATCCATCTCCCGTTGTCGCCTGTGGAAGCTCCCAACAGGAACCATCGCAGGAGATATGGTAACTACCCACCTCCGATGCCTGGGCAGTGGGTGAGGACCAATATCTACACACACAAATAAGGACACCATCAGTCCACACACACAACTATCAACTAGCTCAAACTACACTATGTATAAAGATGAACACAAAAACATCACAGATATATACCAGCTGGTCCCCACGCCTGGCCAGGAGGTCGAAGCATATTGGGGTTCCCCTGATAGTCTATACCCACATACAGGTACTCCTCGATCACTGCTAGAAGCTATCACCACTGCTCTAACAAATCCTTAGTAAAAAAGTAGCCCACTCTACTGCCACCCTCTTGGATCATCATTTGACACCACCAGTACATCTGTGGCTCCTGTGGACCACTATCCTGCACAGCCTGGTGCGGGCCCAGTGCAGGTACTTTCTCAAAAAATAAAGTACACAGGAAGGAGCCAAAACAAAATCCTACCCTAGATGTCTTTGACTTGTTCAACTGACATCGAACAACCTGAAGCTACATCTGGCCCCATCCATAGTACATGCCCCCTATAGCATGCTCTACTAGCTAAAGACGCCCTCTAGAGATCTTGTGGCTCCCCGTGGAACCCAAGATACGTAGCAATAGTGTTGCCACCACCCATGTCGACAACTCCTCATTGTCACACATCAGGATACAGGAGCCATGCACATACGTCGTAGCGTAACAATGCTTGTCACATAGCTCCTCCAATGTCTCCCCCTGAGACAACACAGGTGCCAAATCACCAACCACTCCCAACATAGGGAGCCTAGTAAGGAAGTACACATATGCCAACGTAATCTCGATACGTTGGCCCTGAAAGAGGAATGCCTCCTCATCAACATCCCAGAAACTCACCAATGTTTGCAACAACAAACCTAAGCTCTTCATGAGGGGTATCCTCATGAACTTTAGCAATCCACAACAGGCCAATGTATCTCTCACATTCTTGTCTCGTAATGATGCCTCCTAGAGATCTTTGTAGTATCTCTCTTGCCACTTGATCTCAACCATCCTGCACAAGCAAAAACCCAGAGGTTAGCCACAACTATCATCAAAAAACACCCAATAGAGGCCAAGTCGCACCTGTTTGGGCCAAATGAGCGACCAGGTCACTCAAAAAGGCCCCACAAATGTGACCAGGTCACACCTTTTCCTTCGAAAGGTGCGACTTGGCTCCATGAAACCCAAAATTGTTCATGGGGGGCCTCCGAGTGACCAAATCCAGAAAGTAAACCACCAAAAAGATGAGATTCAGTGAGAGCTCTTACCTGCAAGTTGCGACACTCGAAACCATCGGTCCGATCAAGAGAAATCAACAAATGAAGATTTAGGGCCCACCTCTCCAACTCCATAGTGAACAGTGACAATGACACCTCACTAAGTGGACCCCACCCTTATATAGGATTCGTTTGACCTAATTTCTTCTGATAGACATACCAAGACCATATGGTCTTCGTTTGAGACACCGTTTATGCCACTGGTTTAAGAATTCCTCCCTCTATCTCTTTATGAGACCATCATCTCATGTTTAATAAATTAATTTTGGGACCATTTCCCACAACTCACCTTGATTTACGAGCCATGACATGACGACACAAGTTTTTATGGACCTGTACTAGTATCACACTTCTTGACTGCTACTCATACAGGTTTTCAGGCCATGGCCCGTTAAGGGTTACCATTTTTTAGTTTTATTTTGTATTTTAACACATAGTTGTCTTTTCTATCCACCGCACCTTATGCGGACCTCTGGACCGCTGTCCACAAAATGATTTATTTTTCTTGCATGTATTTGGCATAGAAGTTCCCCTGGACTTGCACTCACATCACATGTAGTCAATTCCATCCACCACAACTCACACACATGCTCTCCTAACCTCTGTCTGAGAGCCACCTTGGTTTGCGTGCCTTTGACTGCATCGACTCACGAGCCTCTACCATGATCTATCCCACACATGTATTGGTATGTTTGAGAGCCTTCTTCTCCATCCATACTGCGTGAATGACCTTTGGACCACCACTTGTGCCACCGCAATCGATTGACCATACTGGAGTTTCATTCAAGCTCTTTTCGACTTCTTAAAACAATGAAAAGATAGCCGAGCGCAACTGTTTCCTTTCCCGCTCGCTAAAGTATAGGAAAGGGCGTCTACATTGTCTCGTTTACCTCCTTTTGCGGACCATGTAGACCATCAATTGAAAAGGACCTCCTTGCCACACTCAAGCTAATACCATTCCCCTCTGCATACTTTTATGCTTTCTCGGGCATAGGGGCCGCACCTTATGAAAAGGCTCACTATGGGTTGTCGTTAAGCTCTTTTCCAGCCTTCTCATCAAGAAAATATTGCTGAGCAAACTTGGTTTTGTTCATGCTCATAAAATTATTTGAATGATCGTCCAGTCAGTATAGGTTTAACCTTTTCTGGCCTGATTGGACTACCAACGGTAAAGAAGTCTCTCAACCCCCAAAGTATGGGGAAGCTCTCCTATGTATACTTTTATCCCTTTTCAGGCACAGGAGACTACCAATGAAAAAGAGCCCCCACTGGAGTCTTCTTTGTGCTTTCAGACTCTCTAAAATTGAAAGCACCATCAAGCATTTACTTTCTCGGGCTCGCCAAAAATCCACGAGATCGTACCACAATGGTGTCCCTAGACACCACCCCACAGAAAATAGTTTGGTAGCATTCCCACATTGGGTCACCCTTGTTCAGAGTACTCTGCAATGTGTCTTCCTTGGATTTCATAAATATCAAAAGTGTCCACCTCCTCCAAGTATTTCCCATCTGCAGAAACATTCCCGGTATTACAACTATGATCCCATTCCCATGAGCCAAGTTTCATTTTCTACCTAGTCCACCCTGTTGTCACACTCTGAACAAAGGAAGTTTGAATCTACCACACTCCCCCTGCCCCTGTTCAATTATTTCCCTCCCCCTCCCCCCCGTTCAGTGGGTCAGTCCGTAGATTGTCTCACACCTTTCGGTTATCTCCCTCGCGCCTTCGGTCAAGGAAACATCATTGCCTTGACTAGGGGCAGGTCTCCCTTTGTCAACAACAACACACATATTCCAGAGGATAGACCCATAGGTCCCTGTATCTTGGTTTCATTAACCTCATTGATGAGTTCCTTGGACCATGTGAGAGGAGTCCTTAGTGCCTCTCGGGATGGTTGTTTCTCATGTGCTCGACTCCAACTACATCATCGCACCGTTGAGATTCATACAGGGTTTGGTCTGCACAGTACTTGGTCAAAGACCTCAGATGTCACCTAAATCTAGTACATTGATGAGTGGACTTGAGGGACCTAAACAGGTTATGTCCCTTGTGATTTTCGGGTTGCGTTGGAGATAGTGTTCAGAAGCCCCAATAGTGCTTCTAAATAGATTTATGAGTGATGCAACATACTTGTACCACAGAGAATCTGACTCTCAATCAATGAGTCCATACAACTATGTACCATTCCAGATCTAGCAGACCATCCGTCATGAAGATACAACATTCCATGAGAATGCCATGGGTCCAATGTACTAGATTAGTATTGTATTCAGCCTTACATGGAGGCAACCATTATTGTATCATCAGTTGTATATGATCAGCTCTTGTATTTTAGAGCATAGATCAAATTATTCTTTTGACATTGTCACAAGCATTGGGATGCCTGCCTCATAGATATACATGTCACACATTATTTGTATCTCACCCATTGATGGGAACCATATCAATACAAAATCCACCATGCCCCAGCCCCAGAAGCACCACCTCTACGCAACAAATCCTATGATGTCCATCGGCCATATGATGAGCTCCCGCCCTCACACATCAAGGGGTAATCTATTAACCAAAAAATTACCTCACTCAGCTCTACATGGCCTACACCACCTAAGGACACCCATTCACAACCTTTGTAACACCCCATTAGACCCCCACACCCTTAAAAAGGCTTAAGGATGAAGAAAAAGGCTTAAAAACACCAAAAAGGAGCCTAAATAACTCTCCTAGGGGTTAAAGCATCCAAAAAGGGGCTAAAGCCCCTCAAAGGAGCCTAAAACCCTAAAAGGAGCTAAAGTTAGGGTGGAAGGGGCTAACAGCCCAAAAAAGGGGCTAAAGCCCAAACCAAGGCCTTAAAACCCTAATACCCCAAAAAAGCTATAAAAGGAGGGTGGGGGGTCACTCTCAAACAACTCCTCTCTTGCATACTATTATGCTGCCTGTGGATTCCTTGAGACCTCTTTGCCTCTCAAGCCACCCACATCGCCCTCTCTTCCACTTACATTCCCCATTGAGCCATAGCTCCTCCTCCATTGTTCAGTGAGATAGAGAGCTGCTTCCTTCCAGCCAAGGCACGATGGCCCATTTCACCAAAGGAGAGGTATAATCTTGTTTTGTTTATGCATTTTTCTTTGATAGCTTAGTTATTTTCTGACCATTATTTGTTTGCAGGTTTGATCTTTAACATGTCTTGTAGGTTTATGTTTGCTTAATAGTTGTTTGTAGGTAGCCAAGGCGAAGCCCTAACCTTGTTTGTAGAGGGGCTCGCGGCCATTTTCTTTCTTGTTCTTTGCTTTCTGTCTATTCCATTTTCTTTCTACATTTTCCACATGCAAGAACCTACCCTTCTATCCTATAGATAGAAGGAATCCATTCCTACCCCTGTAGTAAGGAGAAATCCCTGCTATAGGACCGTCGTCATATTCCTTTGGATGAGGAGCTTCATCTACTGTGATTGAGATATCATCGGTTAGACCTTAAATAATGCTTTCTTCGACCTGATCCTTGTTTTGGGATTCCTTGCTAAACAAGTCCCTTGCACTCTTGACATGAGGTATCCATTTTTCATGTTTCTCTGAATCTCAGTGGATACAGAACATTTCCATCAATTTTGCAAAGGATGATATCGTTCCTTTATCTAGGCCCACAAACCAAGAAATGGCCTTTCCTCCTAGGTGAAGGACAAATGATCGCATGTAAACGTCTTATTTTTCTTTAATACCATATTATGAATCCATAGTCATAAACCATTCCGCATGGTCACCCTTTAAGGCATGCCAAAATTCCTATGGTAAATCATCTGAATATCCTGGGAAGCCTGATAAATCAAGAGGAAAGAAACCTATTTCCATTTTATTAGTAGTCAGATTATCAGGATATTTGAATTCAAATGGAATATCATCTTTGATTTCATTGCTTGAATCAACTTGTGTTTGGTTGCTTCCCATTTTTTCTTCCCGTATTCTATCGATCATGGTCTTTATTTCTTTTTCTTTGATACTATAATCCCAATCCATGCTAAATGTGTCGATGAACTGCCTGGTTGAAGAAAAACGTTTTCGAGGAAAACCCTCATACCAATTTCCCACTTATAAGTGGTCTTCTAGGTGAAGAAATAGTAGAAATATCCTCGTTCTGATGTCTTTGTGCACGATGTTGGTTGCCCAGATGAATTGTATGAATGCTTTCACATGTGTTGTTGCATTGTGCTTATACTGTTTGAATAACGGGAAAAGTGTCTTCCCACCATCTTGAATGGCATACTTGTGCAAAAAACCTAGAATGCATGAGAAGTCCAATATGTCCATCCAAAATTCATAATTGGATGCCATCTCATCAGGATTCCTTGTATTTATATATTACTTAATTTATTTTTCTTTGTTTGGAGTCGCCAAGAGAGATCTGCCAGGTTAGTTAATAAAATTTCGCCAGAGTACTAAATAAAACAAGGTTGTACCTAATAGATGGGATGTGATGAGTTCTTTATGGAGCTTCCAGATAATCCTGCAAGTTATTCCTAAATATATATGAAATCATGTACAATGAGGACTCAAGGCTTACAAACTATGTTGTTCTCTCCCAGATAATTCACCTCAATGAATTTGAGGTCCCCGACAATAGTGCCAAAATGTTACCGGTAATCCATGGGGGGTTCACTCAGTGAACTGGATACATAGCATGATATTTCATAGGATATTAAAGAATATCCCTAATTTCATGAAATATTAGAAAATTCCTACTAAAATTGTATTGTTGAACCCCCCTCCTAATATACCTTTCCAATTAAGAAAACCCCTAGTTTCACCAGATATTGTAGGTATACATTTTAATCAACTCACTTTTAACAACATATTTATATTATATTATCAAATTGTAACAAATAGGATTCCTAACTCATCTTAGTATAAGAAAACATGATTCTCAATACAATAATAGTATAATGCTATAAAGATCCCACCAAGATTGTATAAGGGTTGACTGATCAATTTGTAGTGTTAGATGGTGGAAGACCTAATGAATTAGAAACAGGGAAGGAAAAGTGCGTAAAAGACAACCAAAACAAGAGATCAATGTAACAAAGAACATAAAATACTAAAAATGCAATAGTCAGTGCAATGCTTCGAAAATATGACACAATAGGATTTGAACCCGAAATCCGACGACAGAATCCGACAACATTCGATGTTGGGTACGGATGTGTCGGATTGCAATGACGAAAAGTATCTAAACTTCCAAAATATTTTAGAGTCTTCTAATATCCGACTAATACCACGTCGGTTTTATGACGTCCCTTTGATGTCGCATAACCGATGGTTTTGGTGTCGAATAGTTGACTCGCATGTGTCATATATTTGCACCAATCACGGTGTTGAAAAACCGACAAGCATGTACCGGATTTTTCTAACGTTTACTATGTTTACGACGTCGGATATTTAAGATGATGGTACAAATACATTGATCCATGATTCATTTAATGTTAGAATGGATGATGACGACGACGATGATGATGATGATAATGTTCACGATATACCTCTTCTCGATAAGGCACATGAACCCCTTTATGAAGGCTCCAAAACAAATCTTCTCTCTGCTGTATTGTTGATAATGAACTTGAAGGTTATGAATGGTATTTCAAACATATCAATCACATGGATGCTAAGGTATGTAAAATAATCAATCACATATATACGACCATCATAAAGTTTATCTGTATTCCTTTAATAATTGCATTGTTAACTAATTATTGATAATCGTACGGATGAAGTGTGTTTCGTTAATATTATTTATTTATTACATTAACTATTTTTTTTTTTAGCTTGATAGCTGAATTTTTGTTACCACCATCAAATATCTTACCTCGCACATATCGAGATTTATCTACCATCATGAAAGAGATTGGAATGCATTATGAAGCAATAGATGCATGCCCCGATGACCATGTTATATATTATAATCAGCATGAATTTGCAACAGAATGTATGGAATGTCATATAAGTAGATATCAAATTGATCAAGTAACAAAAAATGTGCCTCAGAAGGTTCTTCCTTATATTCCCTCATTCCACGTTTGTAATGAATGTTCAGGTGCAAAAACATAGTACAATTTATGGATTACCATGCAAGGAACAAAATTCAAGATGATGTTATTCGAATGCTTGTAGATGGTTCTTCTTTTAGAGAAATGGAGGAAAAATGGCCTCACTTTAAAGAAGAACCATGTAATCTTAGGATTTCTTTGGTAGCAGATGGTGTTAATCCATTTGCACAAATGAAATCTATTTACACTGTGTGGCGTATGTTTTTTATCAACAACAACATTCCTCCATGGTTGTCAATAAAGAGGGAGCACATAATGTTGTCAATGATCATTCCAGGTATTTTGTGTCTACAACTGATTTATTTCTAATGTAGTTGTGGCATCTCATTTGTCGTATTAGGTTTCCTAATTTCATTTGTATATTTATGTATTTTAATTATTCTTATGCATGGTTTATATATCTTAATGGTTCTCACAATTATATATTTTATATGTACTTCAAATCAACCAGGTAAGTTCCAAGTCAAAGATATGAATGTATATATCGAGCCTCTTATAGATGAGATACTAAATTTATGGAATGCAATCACTATGTATGATGTATCTAGACCAATACGGCAAAGGCAATTTCATATCCATGCAATGGTTGTATGGACAATACACGATGCCCCTGGGTTAACCCAATTTTGTGGTTTGTATTTTTTAGTTCCACTTTAATTGCATTTAGTTATATGAAGTAGTTAATATAGGTTATATATAATTATAATTGACATAGATATTCCATATCTGTATATTGTAGGTCTTCAGACAAAGGGTAAATTTGCATGTCCAATTTGTGGACCTAAGATCAAATCTTGTCACTCGAAAAGCTAAAGAAAGGAGGTATTTGAAGAGTATAGACATTTCCTCTCTAAGAATCACAGGTATAGAACAATCGAATTTTTTTTTCAATGGTAAGCAGGAGACTGCATTAAAACCATGGAGAATGACACCTCACCTTTGGAAGATGCAATACAATAGAAATCGTCACCATGCTATGTATGGATCATCATATATTAATTGTTATGTATTTTAATTTTTATTGTGAGTTGTTTACTGTAGTGGCCATATTTTATTTATGATGTAATTTATTTATAAACTAATATTCATGATGTCCATATTAATCATGAAGGAATTAATGGGCTTCCATGAGAAATGAAAATTTATCCTATACAATTCATCAGGTTTCCCTACTATGAGCACCTACAAATCGCTCACTTTTTTGATACAATGCATATTGGAAAGAATGTGACTGAAACATTATGGCGACTATTGGAGCTAAGGAGGGAGAAAGATAAAGTTGTGAAAACTTGCAAAGACATTCAAGAAAGCAACAATGCAATGAAAGACATCATCCAATTTCATAGCAACAGATACCAATTTAATATAAACTCAATTCCATGGATGTTTACGGAGCAGTAAAGCAACATTGTCAAAGAAGTAATGCGAAAAATTAAATTTCCCACTGGATTTTGTGTGAACTTGAAGAATATAATAACAAAAAAAGTTGATTTTGTAGGGGTAAAAACACATGATTAGGACATCTTCATCAAGGTAATTATTATTGTTATGTCCATATAAATTTTTTTGTTTCATTTTATTGCATACTTTTTTTTATCTTGATTGTATACTCTTTGTTTAATAAATGGTGTGGGTTGTATATTGATACAGTATGTTCTACCTCTCTCTCTCCCGGAAAACTTCGACAAAAATGTCAAACAAGTTATATATAATCTTGGTAAATACAAGTTAGTGTTTATTTAATTCTCCATATAATTTATATTTGTTTTTTTGTACACTATTTCATGATATGTAATCAAATGTTTTTTGTTGAATATTGTTATTGATTTTCGTCACTTGTAGATGGTTGACATCTAAAAAACTCTATAAAGATGATATAAAGTATTGGAGGAGAGAAATTCCTCGTCTGATGTGTGAAATGTAGAAGCATCTACCTTTCACATTTTTTAATGTACAGGAACACTACCTCATACACCAAGTTGAGGAGATTGAGATGTGTGGACCTGTGCACTCAAGGTCCATGTGGATGGTTGAGAGGCACTTGAAATTTATGAAGGGTTTGGTGAGACAACGAGCACATCCTGAGGGTTCTATGATGGAAGGATATACGGTATACCAAAATATGTTGTATGCCAGTGAATATCTTCCATTGTTAGCATCAAAAATCAATTTACATCGCATTTGTGATTTGGACTCCAATCACAAATTTGAAGGGGAGAAAATGAACAGGAAAGGTAGATCGAGGAAGGTGAAAGGTAATTATTAGCTAGTGGATGTTTATAAGATCGTTCATATTCTAATTGCATTTTCTAGTTATTGCATCAATTAAGAGCATATAATACTTTGTTTAGGAAATTTACACCTTTCTTTCATTTTAATGATTACTGTCATCAAGCAGTTGGTTAAGAATGGGATGCAATCCATTTATACATCGCAAACAATATTGACTGGATGAAGGTATGGATTGAACGATGTGAACAAGCAGGTCATGTAATATCATGGGAAGGTGTGGCTTCATTGGTAAAAGCAACACATCGCAATGGAGATAGAAATATTACACAAAGGGAAATCGATTTAGCATATGGTTTAAAAAATAAAATGGCAAGCATATTAATCAATCACTCTAAATATTTTATGTTGCAAATTACATTTTGACGTACATGTTGTTCTTTTCCATGTATTGTTGCATAACTATTGAATCATTGTGTAATCTTTTCGTGTATTGCTTGTTGCAGGTAAAACACCATAAGGCTATGGTTTGTAATGGTTGTAGATATCGCATCAAAAAGTTGGATGAAACAAATAAAACATCAAATTGTGGGACATCTGTAGTCTTTGAGGTCACCAATGTTTCATCTAGAAGTGACATACATCCAGAACTCTCAGAAAATTGATACTATGGGTATTTGAAAGATATTCTACAGTGTGACTTTAAATCATTCAAGGTGGTTCTATTCATTGTCAAATGGTACAGGTTATGATTTAATCAACGTGATCCCGATTTAACTATTGTTGAACATGATAATGGATTTACCATGGTAAATACAAGGTTGTTTGAGCTAGGAATAGATCCCTATGTTCTTCCAAGCCAATGTGAATAGGTATTTTACTCGGAGGTTCCAGGTAAAGCGGGCTGGTCATTTTTTGTGAGACACGATCCAAGGGGAAGGCCGGTAAAGTATAACCTAGACGATGGTAATGAAGAGGGTTCTCTGTAAGAAGAAGACGATGATGAAGACCATGATCAACATGAGTTAGATGATGATGATGATCTAGCAGAAGATGTCCAGGAATTAGTTGAATCAGATGATGCAGCAGACAATGTCCATGAATATTATATCGACGATGACACGATGAGTGTAATTGACTTAGATGACAATGATGATATGGCCAATCCTTACAATGTCGACTCTAGGTCTGATGATACGGATGATGACTTGGATGAAGAAGACGATGACATGGATGAAGAAGATGATGAAATATATTGAAAGGTAAATATTTAATTAGACCTATTCTTTTATCCTTTTTTTTTAAAAGAGTTACTAACATCATCATAATCACCATCATGTTCATCATCATCATGTTGATCATCATCGTCACTATCACTATCATCATCATCATCACTAACATATTCTTTGAATGTTTTTTTCAGTTGAATGATTGAATGGTTTAATGAATGATTTAAAGAAATATTATTTTAGTTATTGAGTGAAATAATTTGCATTAAATTTTTATTTGCAAGTGCATGCATTGGGTTTGGGAATTGAGAGTGATGTGAGCGGGGGGAGGGGCCATAAGAGCTTCCACCATCACATGGTTGGTCCTGTTTAGTAGAGAATATTAAATTATTCTCGAAATAGAGAGGAGCTCAATGAATGGTAAGGAATAATAAATTAAAAATAGTTATTTCTATAATTTTAGTGTTTAATTTTCACTATTGATATTTGACTCCTCCAATGGAACTTGTTATAGATAGCGTTGAGGTACATGTTCATATTTAAGAGGCAAGAAATGGCGTTTTCATGTGATCGATGGCCTTCTATACATAGTGTTTTTGGTTATCCATGTTTTATCATGTGATCTACATATGTTTCATCGATTCACTTAATGGTCCAAATACATCAAGGGAAAAGTACTTTGTTATGACCCAAGAGGGGCACACATAGAATTAATATATATTATATCACCCCAACAGGCACATTTATGCAATAAAATGTATATGTAACATTGTTGGACCAAATTAAGGACCTACATGTGTAATGAATGAACACATATTCATACAAGTCATATAATTACTCTCTTGGGAAACAATGAATACATGCTTATATGCCATATAATTACTCTTGAGGGAAACATGTTATTTGGATATAGGAATGTATTGGAGTATTCAAATGTTTTATTCTTCAAGTAGTTATTGTATAACTTATTTGAATTATCTATCTTAAAGTTGTACCATAAGTTTACATTTGTTGCACATTATGTATACTCTTTGGTATGTTATGTTGTTTTAACTATTTGGGACATAATAAAAACCAATCAAATTATTCTCATTGAACAAATGTAGGACAAAGTGTTCATATTTGTTGAATGTATTTTTGATGAGTAAAACTAGTGGAATTATTCAAATGCAATTTTGATGAGTAAAATAGTGGAACTATTCAATGTTAACAATTGTGGCATATTGTCCATATTTGTTTGATGTACTCTTGATAAAATCCATTTTATAGAAGCTCAACTATACAATAGAATTTGGCAATAATTTTAATTATTTATTTTATTATTTAAATCAAGGTTATTTCCATTAACATATTTCTATTTTTTATATACAATGTAGAAATATAAATTAAACAAATATGCTTATACTTTTAAATTCAATATATGCTTATTTGTTTTTTCCTTGGGCAAAAAATCATAATTTCATTACATCTTTTAGAACAAAATTACATTTTGTAGATACACTGCTTGTGTATTCAGAAAGTACCATAAAGGTCCATACAAAGAGTACAAAACAAGGGACAAATACAGTCCCTTCTACCCACATATAAAAAAAAATGATACATCAAGTTCTAGCCACATACTGAAATATGTCTAAAAAACATATCAAAAATAGGTAACTGCTGTCATAGCCCACTCAGGTAGTATAGAGTGCTGATATAACCTGTTATATAATAAACAGTTTAGAAAAAACAGAGCAAAAAAATGTAATATGAGCTTCCCCGATCATTCCTTCAAGGGACGATGATAATATTCATGAATGAGCTCCCCATGGTGTTCTCTGATCTGCCATTGACCCATTGCCAATAACAAGCCCGCCATGTCATAGACTTCTGCACTGATGTGTCCCTTTAATCCAATTGATAACAATTAAATAAATAAGGCTTATATATTGAATTATATGAAAATAAATAAAAAAAACAAAAAAACATTTTCCAAATGCTAGCTTAAAATTGACATTCAATTTTATTACAATGATTGAAAAAAATTAAAATATTATTTCTAATTTGAGCATTTCAGTTTTATTCTTTCCTTTTATTTTGATTTATTTGTGTTCCAAGTCTTTTTTTTCTCCATAGGAAAAAAATATGAATTTTTTTATTAAAATTCAGATAAGTCTATACAAGATTGTATGTAGATGCATACCACTGCTTATACAACCAGCATGTTGTAACAACCACTGTTCCACAAGGAAATAGTTTACCATCTAATCATCTCTATCCCAAGAGATTATGCCAAAAAAGAGCCAGATATAAGTTCTCTGATGTTGATGTTTATGTTACCCCTGAGCCTTTTGATAGTTCCAAAAATGAGCTAGGCCTGTAGCCTATGCTCCTTTTGCTGAGTGGAGAATAGCGCTGAAAAAAGAAGAGTTTAAGAGAGGTTTGTAGATATGTGTGTCCAAAATGGTCAAACAAGTCACCTTACAGGAAAGGATTTTGCAAAAGTTCTATGGTAAAACTCACATACTTCCCCGTCTTTGTGTTCAAAAAATTAACAGGGCTTGTTCATCCCATGTCTTTTTTTTCCCATTCCTTTATCAGCTTTTTAACTTGAGCCAAATTTTGCACAAAATGTGCTGCAACATTTTATTCGGCTTCTGCTCCATAAGGGGTGCAGTTTTATTTTATGAGCTCAAGTACCTCCTCATGCTTAAGCTAGGATGCACCAAATTTAAAAGGACATGTTTTTTTTTGAGGGTTTCTTGATACTTCTAGGAAGATGGGATGATGATCTAAGTCCCCTTATGAGTCTACCCATTCCTTGAACTGCAGATCATAATCCAGTAAACTTTCTCCCACCATAAATCTATATAGTCTTTTTGCAATTCGGTCTTTCCCTGTTCTTCTATTTATCCAACTTGACTTGGGGCTTCTGAGGATCTAGGTTCACCAACTTAATGCTCTGTAACAGGTTTTGGAAGAAAGCTTCCAAGGGGTCCACTCTTGCATTTGGACCCCAGATCTCATGGGTCGCAATGGTGAAATTAAGTCCCCCCCCCCAATAATCACATTCTCCTTTTCTTGAAACTGAGAGGCTTGTACTGACTCCCAAAAAGCCACTCGACCATTATAAGGCACATAGATGTTTATAAGGTTGAGGTGTAGGTTTGCTTCTGCCCAGAAAAGTTCCAACCCCATTCCAAAGGAGGCTCCCCATGATTTTTGACAGTGCAACATGGTAGGGTTCCATACAATTGCTAAACTTCCCGAGTGACCTTTTGCACTCTGGGCCAGAAAAGTGAATCTGCTTGAAATAGAGGACAAAACCCTAGATACCAGTTGATTCATGGCTGCCTCCTCGGATTAGCGTAGAGAAACACGGGATATTTATTTGTGCAAGATGAGAATTTAATATCAAGAAATGAATTTGGAAATAACAAATATTTATTCGTGCACTAACCACAAAAATGAGAATGTAATATCAACAAGTGAATTCATAAAAATGGAATTGATGAGAATGTAATATCAACAAGTGAATTAGTAAATGTGGAATTTTATTTTATAATAGCGTGGAGATTCTTAAAGATTGTTTTTTAGTCCATGAAGCTTATCTCAAATTTCATTTTAATTTTAAGTTGAATTAAGTGTAAATTATTTTAATTTAAAAATATATAAAATATTCTAAATCTGTTTTTTTTGTTTTTTCATTTTTTTAACAAAAATATGATAATTAATTACTTGAAGGTAAAATATTGTAATCACTACTCTTTTAAATTTTAATATACTATTAAATATATATGTAGGTTTGGTGTTATATTAGATTATTTTATGTTATAATAAGTTTAATTAGCATTTAATTTTTTATTTTTAATATTTAAAAGATAATTAAATTTTAAATTTAAATTTAATAAAAAATTATTGTAATTTTAAAATAGATTTTTATGAATTATATATATATATATATATATGAAATAGAATAAAAGTAGTAAGTAAGATTTAGTAATATATATGAAATAGAATAAAAAATAGTAAGATATATATATATATATATATATATATATATATATATATATATATATATAAGTGATTTGTTGTAGATAAAGTGTTTTTTAATTTTTTAATTGTGATATTAATTTATTTCTAAATGGGTAAGTCATGTAGGTATTTAGTACTATTGGATGTCTTTTCTTTTACTAATCATGAATCTATCATTAATTATTATAAGTAAATAAGTCTTGTTTAACATAATGATTTAAATGAAAGTCAAATTCTTGAGATTATATAAACAATGAGAAACTAAGAGTCTAATATTAAAAGAAAATTCTTTTATTAGAAAAAAAATGTTGAACACTATTTGAAATAAATAAATAAATAAGCTCAATTTTTTTTATTAAACAAGAGTTTTTTCTATGACAAAGAAAAAGTAATTTGATTATAAAAGGTTCAACATTCACTAATTTTTATTCTTGATTTCAAGAGTCAAATCAATCTACTCCACAAATAAATTGTCTTAGACACTACTTTAATAAAAATGAATAAAATGTCTCATACACTACTTTAATAATTTGTTATTAAAGGCTACATAAATTCATATTATATAAAATATCTAAATTAAAGATTTTATTATTATTAATTTTTACACCTAAATTTAGATTTTTTTAAAGTTATTAAGAATGTTATTTAGAAATATCAAAAACATATTTGTTATTTTTGTCACAAATGTGTAAAAAAATATTTTCTAGACTATTGAAAAATAAAC
The DNA here is from genome assembly GCA_001517045.1 of Pseudotsuga menziesii. Classification (NCBI taxonomy): domain Eukaryota; kingdom Viridiplantae; phylum Streptophyta; class Pinopsida; order Pinales; family Pinaceae; genus Pseudotsuga; species Pseudotsuga menziesii. Next base: position 47,192 of record LPNX010748161.1, on the reverse strand, counting down.
TTGATTCTTTATATTATTAAAAGATTTAAGTTAATTTTAAATATATACATCAAAAACTCATTAAAAGAGTTATTTATACATATCCCAAAAAATATGTATTATTTTAAAAATACTTATTATTTTAGACACAAATGTAAAAACATATATTCCCATCATTGTAAAAAGAATTTAACTCTTTGTATTATTAAAAAATTAAATCATTGTAAAAAGAACTTAACTCTTTGTATTATTAAAAAATTAAAATTAATTTTAAAATATATACATCAATAAATTATTATAAAGGCAATTAAATTTATTTTCTAAAACATACTCATGAATTAATAATGGGTTGGGTGGTTAAAAACAATGTATTTCTATTTTTTCACCTATTTAAATGACATGGGTTACTTGAAACACCTCCTGTTATCCATTGAAATGACAACCCTTGCCACTAGTAAGATGTGGGAAACGTTTAGTCACTTATACCCAACTACTTCTGAAGCTAAAACCTCCTAGGGGAGATCCCTATATAATCCTCGAAAAGACACTTAATTTGGCGACCAATTCCTAATGGAGTCCAAAAGGTGAGTAAAGGGGTTGTATGTTTTGTACAGTTTTTATACCATCAATATATCCTCCTAAATGTTTATCCCACATTGTAACCAACAAAACATAAATGCAATTATTGATCAAGAATAAGAATCTATCATAGCCTAAAATAATAAGTACAAGGGTGCATGCAACCAACTATAATTATTAAATTAGCCAATCCATACATCATGTATGCTTCAGTCATTTACTCAAGTACTTACATCAGCATTGTGCACTTGAAACAAAACAATGAACAACACTATATCCAATGTATCAGTAGTGCAATTCACATTCTTGAAGGCATGCACACAATTCACATTCATGAAGGCATGCATGCACACTTACTTGAATTAGATAACTTAAGGTCTGAATTTGCAAAAAGTGTTGTATGCACCAGCACTAGGTGTCAGTATATCAACAATATAAATTCAATCATTACTTACAGCATTTGTAGCAACATTATAAAGCATATAAGATATCATACTGCATACGAATGCGTGCATTAACTTTCTAACAATAAAGTACAGAGTAAATATGGATATGTGTGACTATTAGCAGTCTATATGTCTAAGTGAAGCATCACTTTGATAATGACACCAGTAGTAGTAAATGACAATGTAAACAATTTATCAAACCACAAACTCATACAACTCTTTGCATCTACCTTTATAGAAATTAAACCAACAATTTATGTGTGCATACATGTTTCAACCATGTGCAAAGTATTTATAGAAACAACAACATAATAGCAGGACCATTTGCATCATTATCATAACATTACAAGCATAAACATGTATTCTTTTTAGGGTAAGTAATGAGGAGTTAACCAAACGTTTTCACCCATTTTAAAGTATGCAACTCAATGTTTGTGTAACTTGTGTGCAGACTGTGTGGATAATGCAGGAGAAGGACAATAAACCACAATGTTAGGGTGAGGAGGAGTGGAGGTCTAGGGAGAAAGGCAGAGGAGGCTGCTACGGTAGTTAGGTTTGATTTTAGGACTCTTTTAGGGATTTTTAGGGAAGAAATTAAGTTTTAGGATTTTTTTTTTATAATTTTAGGGACTAATAAAATTTCACCTTGGGGTTTCTAGGGACAAATACGATAGGGTGAAATTGTAGGAGAGAGGGCCGAAATTTTAGGAGGGAAAAAAATTGTTTTTTGTTGTTGATTTTCTAGGGTTTTAGCATAAAATTGCAGTCCTAATTTTAACCCTAATTATACCATGAAAATGAAAATTTTCACATTCAAATGCAAGAGAGACTAACCCTAGATTCTAGATTTTTCAAAAGGGAATGTGTGAAAACAAAAGGAGATCCTACCCTAGCAAAATCCCTACCCAACCTAGGGCTTCTAGAAAGGATGGCTAAACTAGTGAGGAAGGGTTCCTAGGTCAAGAGAATAGCCTAGAAAAACTAAGGAGAAATCCTAAGGCACCCTCACAAGGAGACACACCTCATTTTTCCAAGGTGACAAGAATGAAAGGTAATGGCCTGTCCTAGGAAAAAGTGAAACACTAGGGATACAACTAAGACTTGAACATTCACATCCACCAACATTCAAACAAAAATATGAGAAGCCTAAACTTTTAGTGCTCATGTTCACCCAAAAAATCAAAACATCACAAAGTGGAGAACTTCACCAAATAATTACCAGAAAAATCCTTGCTTTAACCCAGAAAAACCTCCTCAAGAGGAGTGGATCCATCCATAGAGCCCTAGTAAGGGTAAACAATGCATTCTGTATTATCCCATAATCCATTTATTTAAAATGAAAGTGAGGAGATCTATTTATATGATCTCACACTCACCTTTTACAAAATATCCATACCTACATGCCTTAAAATAATTCAAACTAAAATTATAAAATGTCAATTGAAAATTAAAAGAAAATAATAATAAAATATAGCCTAAGGTAGGCTACATGGGGTATTTGTACCCTCAGGTGCCAAAACATGCTCAAATAAGAAAATTAATGTGAATGAAAGGTTGGAGTGAGATGGAAGGAGGGCGTGATACCCCATATAACCCCTAGAATGTTGTAAAATCCTTTAATGCTGTCCTCAAATAATGAAAAGGCTAGACATGGAGGGTGGCTTTCATCTAAGGAGATAAGGCTAGAGAGAGTAGTAACCCACTGAATAAAGGGCCATGAAGGTTCCCTAAGTGGCTATGAAGGGATAAAAATGTCTCATAGCTAATGAAAAGGCCACCAAAGCACATAAACATGATATGGAGCCACGTGACCCAGTGGTCAACCCTTAGGGGCCCCGAACACCAACCCTGAGGTTAACAAACCCCAATAAAGGACACTCGACCATTCCATTAAGCCATATTTCCCCTAAAGGATGAGAAAAGGGCCCAAAAATGAACACCATTGCTCAAGAACACCCCTCCTGGTCGAAAAATTTCCCATGTCTCCCTAGGCTACACCTGAAGGTGCGATTGGTACAGGTGTAGGGTAACACTGGCTCCAACTGCGGGGTGAGTGTTATTCCCGAGAGTGATCAAGAACCTATGAATCTACAGGTACCTATAGAAATTCACACATATCAAATGTCCAAGAGGATTAAAAGCATCTAAGGGAAGACACTTTTGTCCTTCCTTGTTTGCAAAATGAGGGAAAACAACTAAGAACAATGAAAACTAACTAGACAATGAAAATACACCAAATGTAATGCACCTAAATATTTATAATGCAACTAACCCCACCTAACCTAAAATTGTCAATCAAAGTAGGTTAGGTGAAATCATACCACCAATGTAACCATTTGATTAAGCAATACATACCATACATCTTACCTTTGTCGTTTAGTGTAATCCATGACAATACCTCATTGATGATATGTTGAGTTTGTACTAGGATCTTCATCTGGATGAGTGCAGGAAACCAAAACTTATTAAGAACCTGGAATACTTGAAATCGGTTCCATAGAGAAGCAATGATTTGACAAGCTTCATTTATCCATCCTTCTAGCAGGCTAATGTATGGATCACCTTTATCATACATGTCTTCTAAGAGAATTTTTTTCATGAAACTTTCCCGTAAATCCTGGACTTGGGAGGCTATCCATAGATCCGGACCTTGGAAATCTTCATATGTGAGCCACAACATATCTCTACATTTACTCAAACATTTATTTTGGCATACAAGTACAGTCCTTATCCTTTTCACAATCATGTTAGTAACCCTAATAATCCTTGAACTTTTGAAATTTTCAACAATATAATTCATACCTTCATGCTTCAAATGAAAATATAAATGTCAAATATTATGAAACCGAGCGATGAAAATCATACATTTCCACCTACCTTCCTCAATCTTGTTGATATGTATCATTAAGGGCTTTCCGATGTAGGGTAGAGTGGGTTGAACGACTTCTTCATCGCTTCTCGAGGAGCACAACTGAGAGTGATAACCTGGGCTCATCATATGCTAAATATCTACAAAATAATCCTCTATGCAACATGCTTCCCTGCTGCCCAATGAGTATGAAAGAGACATCATGGAAGAATCACCAGAGATACATGGTGCCAAATATTTGAACCTTTCATCATAATGGGCCACCTGCATACAACAACTATCTAAAAAGTATGGTGGTGCTTCATATTAAATTATAGTGGAAAAGGGGTTGAGCCATTATTCATTATTAGCCTCATAAGGAGAAGGAACAATCATATATACTTCCATAGGGTCTTCATAAATCATGTCCTCATCATCCCTGCTTAAGGTGACTGAAATCTCTTCATCCCAGATAGTGTCAAATTATGGCTCAACCTGAGTAACTTCATCAAGATGTTCTTCCTTGATGCAATGTATGGAGACAATGCTACCGTGGTCTCGAGGAATCATAGAAATAGGAACCCATAAATGTCCAATAACTATCATGCTTAGAATTCCCTTCATTATGTTCCCAGACATCTGTTATGCCATAAGGAGTTTTTGTATGTTGGAAGGGAGAACTCATCCTATCTTTATGTTCTTCATCCTATTTGGCTAAGAATTTTGGATATTCATATATAGGACCATCGTCATATTCCTTTGGATGAGGAGCTTCATATACTATGATTGAGATATCATCGTTTAGACCTTAAACAATGCTTGCTTCGACCTGATCCTTGTTTTTGGATTCCTTGCTAAACAAGTCCCTTGTATGCTTGACATGACGTATCCATTTTTCATGTTTCTTTGAATCTCAGTGGCTACAGAACGTTTCCATCAATTTTGGAAAGGATGATATCGTTCCTTTATCTAGGCCCACAAACCAAGAAATGGCCTTTCCTCCTAGGTGAAGGACAAATGATTGCATGTAAACGTCTTATTATTCTTTAATACCATATTCTGAATCCACAGTCATAAACCATTCCACATGGTCACCCTTTAAGACATGCCAAAATACCTATGGTAAATCATCTGAATATCTTGGGAAGCCTGATAATTCAAGAGGAGCGAAAGCTATTTCCATTTTAGTAGTAGTCGGATTATCAGGATCTTTGAATTCAAATGGAATATCATCTTTGATTCCGTTGCTTGAATCAACTTGTGTCTGGTTGCTTCCCATTTTTTTTCCCATATTCTGTCGATCATGGTCTTTATTTCTTGTTCTTCGATACTATAATCCCAATCCATGTTGAATTCGTCAATGAACTACCTGAGTGAAGAAAAACATTTTCGAGGAAAACCCTCATACCGATTTCCCACATATAAGTTGTCTTCTGGGCAAATAAATAGTAGAAATATCCTCATCCTGATGTCTTCGTGCATGATTTTGGTTTCCCAGAGAATTCTTTCACATGTGTTGTTGCATTGTGCTTATACTATTCGAATAATGGGAAAAGTGTCTTCCCATCATCTTGAATGGCATACTTGTGCAAAAAACCTAGAATGCATGAGAAGTCCAATATGTCCATCCAAAATTCATAATTGGATGCCATCTCATCAGGATTCCTTGTATTTATATATTACTTATTTTATTTTTCTTTGATTGGAGTCGCAAGGAGAGACCTACCAGGTTAGTTAAGAAAATTTCACCAAAGTACTAAATAAAACAAGGGTGTACCTGATAGATGGGATGTGAAGAGTTCTTTATGGAGCTTCCAGATAAGCCTACAGGTTATTCCTAAATATATATGAAATCATGTACAATGAGGACTCAAGGCTTACCAACTATGTCGTTCTCTCGCAAATAAGTCACCTCAATGAATTTGAGGTCCCCGACAACTGTGCCAAAATGTTACCAGTTGAAATGGAAGGCCTTGTTACCGGTAATCCATGGGGGGTTCACTCAGTGAACTGGATACATAGCATGATCTTTCATAGGATATTAAAGAATGTCCCTAATTTCATAAAATATTGGAAAATTCCTCCTAAAATTGTATTGTTGAACCTCTCTCCCAATATACCTTTCCAATTAAGAAAACAACTAGCCTCACCAGATATTGTATGTATACATTTTAATCAACTCATTTTTAATAAAACATTTATATTATATTATCAAGTTGTAACAAATAGGATTCCTAACTCATCTTCGTATAAGAAAACATGATGCTCAATAAAATAATAGTATACTGCTATAAAGATCCCACCAAGATTGTATAAGGGTTGACTGATCAATTTGTAGTGTTAGATGGTAGAAGACCTAATGAATTTGAAATGGGGAAGGAAAAATGCGTAAAAGACAACCCAATCAAGAGATCAATGTAACAAAGAACATAAAATACTAAAAATCCAATAGTCAGTTCAATGCTTCGAAAATATGACACAACAAGATGTGAACCCGAAATCCGACAACAAAATCCGATGACATCCAACGTCGGGTATGGATTTGTCGGATTGAAATGACGAAAAGTATCTAACCTTCCAAAATATTTTAGATTCATATAATATCCAAATAATACCGCATCGGTTTTACGACGTCCCTTTGATGTCGCATAACCAACGGTTTTGGTGTCGAATCGCCGACTCACATGTCTCAGATATTTGCACTGATCACGGTGTCAAAAAACCGACAATCATGTGCCGGATTTTTCTAACGTTCACTATGTTTACAACGTTGGATATTCAAAGAGTGTGTGTTTATAAACATTTGTGAAGTGATGGATGGTTTTGGGAATTGTTTTATTCTTCAACGAGTGGTTTCGGGAATTTTTTTTTCTTCGACAGACATTTTTTGGGAAAACTTTTATTTCTTCAACAAACCTTCGTTTGAGAAATTTGTGATGCGTAGAACTTGATTTTTTAAGATTTTTGATAGTATTCATTCATGAAGTTTGTGACAAAATGTCAAATAGAAATATTCCTGATCCAAATGAAAACAATTGAGAATTTCTTGCTAGACTATGGGATGCAGCGAAATGAAGGGGTGATGGAAAATGTTATTGTCCATGTACTCAATGCAGGGGATTTAAGAGGAGAATAATATTGATCTCAACAACCACAAAACATTGCAGGGAACATGGACACCCTAAGGGGGGGAATGAATATCTTCCATTTGTAGGTTTAGCATTATAAATTTTTTTATATTCTTTGCTTTGGTAAATGTATGTAGTTTTTTAATATTTCCTATATTAATGTATATCTATTGATGTTTCCATGTATTCATAAAGGAAATACACCGGATGGTCTATCGTCTAGAGGAAGTGCTTTCAGAATAAGTTCCCAATCAGGATCATGGAGTGTCTATGTTTAATGGAGAACAAGTGAATTATCATATTGAACAATATGATCATACTGATAACGTAGTTGAAGATGATGGTACAAATACATTGATCCATGATTCATTTAATGTTAGAATGGATGATGACGATGACGATGATGATGATAATGAAAATGATGATGACTTTGATGATGTTCACGATATACCTCTTCTCGATAATGCACATGAACCCATTTATGAAGGCTCCAAAACAAATCTTCCCTCTGCTATATTGTTGATAATGAACTTGAAGTTTTTGAATGGTATTTCAAACATATCAATCACACGGATGCTAAGGTATGTAAAATAATCAATCACATATATAGGATCATCATAAAGTTTATCCGTATTCCTCTAATAATTATATTGTTAACTAATTATTGATAATTGTATAGATGAAGTGTGTTTCATTAATATTATTTATTTATTACATTAACTATATTGTTTTTTTGTAGCTTGATATCTGGATTTTTGTTACCACCATCAAATATCTTACCTTGCACATATCGAGATTTATCTACCATCATGAAAGAGATTGGAATGCATTATGAAGCAATTCATGCATGCCCTGATGACCATGTTATATATTATAATCAACATGAATTTGCAACAGAATGTCTAGAATGTCATATAAGTAGATATCGAACTAATCAAGTAACAAAAAATGTACCTCAGAAGGTTATTCATTATATTCCCATCATTCCATGTTTGCAATGAATGTTCAGGTGCAAGAACATAGCGCAATTTATGGATTACCATGCAAGGAACGAAATTCAAGATGATGTTATTTGAATGCCCGCAGATGGTTCTTCTTTTAGAGATATGGAGGAAAAATGGTCTCACTTTAAAGAAAAACCACGTAATCTTAGGATTTCTTTGGCAGCAAATGGTGTTAATCCATTTGCACATATGAAATCCATTTACACTGTGTGGCCTATTTTTTTTATCAACAACAACATTCCTCCATGGTTTTCAATAAAGAGGGAGCACATAATGTTGTCAATGATCATTCCAGGTATTTTGTGTCTACAACTGATTTATTTCTAATGTAGTTGTGGCATCTCATTTGTCATATTAGGTTTCCTAATTTCATTTGTATATTTATGTATTTTAATTATTCTTATGCATGGTTTATATATCTTAATGGTTCTCATTTTTTAATGCATAGGAACACTACCTCATACACCAAGTTGAGGAGATTGAGATGTGTGGACCTGTGCACTCAAGGCCCATGTGGATGGTTGAGAGGCACTTGAAATTTATGAAGGGTTTGGTGAGACAACGAGCACATCCTGAGGGTTCTATGCTAGAAGGATATATGGTATACCAAAACATGTTGTATGCTATTGAATATCTTCCTTTGTTAGTGTCAAAGCTCAATTTACGTTGCATTTGTGATCTAGACTAAAATCACAAATTTGAAGGGGAGCAACTGAAGGGGAAAGGTAGATCGAGGAAGGTGAAAGGTAATTATAAGCTAGTGGATGTTTATAAGATCATTCATATTCTAGTTGCATTTTCTAGTTATTGCATCAATTAAAAGCATTAATACTTTGTCTGGAAATTCACACCTGTCTTTCATTTTAATGATTACTGTCATCAAGCAGTTGGTCGAGAATGGGATGCAATTCATTTATACATCGCAAACAATCTTGACTGGATGAAGGTATGGATTGAACGATGTGAACAATCAGGTCATGGAATATCATGGGAAGGTGTGGCTTCATTGGTAAAAGTAGCACATCGCAATGGAGATAGAAATCTTACAGAAAGGGAAATCGATTTATCATATAGTTTAAAAGATAAAATGGCAAGCATATTAATCAATCACTCTAAATATTTTATGTTACAAATTCCATTTTGACGTACATGTTGTTCTTTTCCATGTATTGTTGCATAACTTTTGAATCATTGTGTAATATTTTCGTGTATTGCTTGTTGTAGGTAAAACACCATAAGGCTATGGTTTGCAATGGTTGTAGATATCGCATCAAAAAATTGGATGAAACAAAGAAAACATTAGATTATGGGATATCTGCAGTCTTTGAGGTCACCATTGTTTCATTTAGAAGTGACAAATATCCAGAACTCTCAGAAAATCGATACTATGGGTATTTGGAAGATATTCTACAGTGTGAATTTAAATCATTCAAGGTGGTTCTATTTGTTGTCAAATGGTACATGTTACGATTGAATCAACATGATCCCGATAGAACTATCGTTGAACACGATAATGGATTTACCATGGTAAATACAAGGTTGTTTGATCCAGGAACATATCCTTATGTTCTTCCAAGCCAATGTGAACAGGTGCTTTATTCGGAGGTTCCAGGTAAAGTGGGCTAGTCATTTGTTGTTAGACACGATCCAAGGGGAAGGCTGGTAAAGTATAACCTAGACAGTGGTAATGAATAGGGTTCTCTGTAAGAAGAAGATGATGATAAAGAGCATGATCAACATGAGTTAGATGATGATGATGATCCAGCAGAAGATGTCTAAGAATTAGTTGAATATGATGATGCAGTAAATAATGCCCATGAAGAATATACCGACGATGACACGATGAGTGTAACTGACTTAGATGACGATGATGATATTGCCAATCCATACAATGTTGAATCTAGATCTAATGATACGGATGATCACTTGGATGAAGAAGACGATGACGTGGATGAAGAAGTCGATGAAATATATTGAAAGGTAAATATTTAATTAGAACTATTCTTTTATCTTATTTAAAAAAAAAAAGAGTTACTAACATCATCATAATCACGATCATGTTGATCATCATCATCACTATCACTATCATCATCATCATCATCACTAACATATTCTTTGAATGTTTTTTCAGCTATTGAATGATTGAATGGTTTAATGAATGATTTAATGAAATCTTCTTTTAGTTATTGAGTGAAATAATTTGCATTAAATTGTTATTTGCAAGTACATGCATTGGGTTTGGGAATTGAGAGTGATGTGAGGGGGGGGGGGGGGGGGGGCCATAAGAGCTTCCACCTTCACGTGGTTGGTCCTGTTTAGTAGAGAATATTAAATTATTCTCAAAATAGAGAGGAGCTCAATGAATGGTAAGGAAGAATACATTAAAAATAGTTATTTCTATAATTTTAGTGTTTAATTGTCACTATTGATATTTGAATCCTCCAGTGGAACTTGTTACAGATAAAGTTGAGATACATGTTGATATTTAAGAGGAAAGAAATGGCGTTTTGATGTGATCGATGGCCTTATATACATAGTGTTTTTGGTTATCCATGTTTTATCAGGTGATCTACATATGTTTCATTGATTCACTTAATGGTCCAAATACATTGAGAGAAAAGCTTTGAGGGAAAAGTACTTTGTTATGACCCAAGAGGGGCACACATAGAGTTAATATATATTATATCACCCCAACATGCACATTTATGCAATAAAATGTATATGTAACATTGTTGGACCAAATTAAGGACCTACATGTGTAATGAATGAACACATATTCATACAAGTCATATAATTACTCTCTTGGGAAACAATGAATACATGCTTATATCTCATATAATTACTCTTGAGGGAAACATGTGATTTGGATATAGGAATGTATTGGAGTATTTGAATGTTTTATTCTTCAAGTATTTATTGTATAACTTATTTGAATGATCTATCTTAAAGTTGTACCATAAGTTTACATTTGTTGCGCATTATGTATACTCTTTGGTATGTTATGTTGTTTTAACTATTTGGGACATAATAAAAACCAATCAAATTATTCTCATTGAACAAATGTAGGACAAAGTGTTCATATTTGTTGAATGTATTTTTGATGAATAAAACTAGTGGAATTATTCAAATGCTATTTTGATGAGTAAAAATAGTGGAATTATTCAAATGCTATTTTGATGAGTAAAAATAGTGGAATTATTCAATGCTAACAATTCTTGCAGATTGTCCATATTTGTTTGATGTACTCTTGATAAAATCCATTTTATAGAAGCTCAACTATACAATAGAATTTGGCAATAATTTTAATTATTTATTTTATTATTTTAATCAAGGTTATTTGCATTAAAATATTTCTATTTTTTATATACAATGTAGAAATATAAATTAAGCAAATATTGCTTATACTTTTAAATTCAATATTATTTGTTTTTTTCTTGGGAAAAAAATCATAATTTCATTACATCCTTCAAAACAAAATTACATTTTGTAGATACACTGCTTGTGTATTCGGAAAGTACCATAAAGGTCCATACAATGAGTACAAAATAAGGGACAAATACAGTCCCTTCTACCCACATATATATAAAAAAACTAATATATCAAGTTCTAGCCACATACTGAAATATGTCCAAAAATAAATATCAGAAATAGGTAACTACTATCATAACCCACTCAGGTAGTATAGAGTGCTGATATAACCTATTATATAATAAAAAGTTTAGAAAAAACAGAGCAAAAAAATGTAATATGAGCTTCATTGGTCATTCCTTTAAGGGACGATGATAATATTCATGAATGAGCTACCCATGGTGTTCTCTGATCTGCCATTGACCCATTGCCAATAACAAGCCCGCCATGTCATATAATTTTGCATTGCTGTGTCCCTTTAATCCAATTGATAACAATTAAATAAATAAGGCTTATATATTCAATTATAATAAAATAAATAAATAAACACAAAAACATTTTCCAGATGCTAGCTTAAAATTGACATTTCAATTTTATTACAATGATTGAAAAAAAATTAAAATATTATTTCTATTTTGAGCATTTCATTTTTATTCTTTCCTTTTATTTTGATTGATTTGTGTTCCAAGTCTTTTTTTTCTCTAGAGGAAAAAAAGCTGAAATTTTTTATTAAAATCTAGATAAGTCTGTACAAAATTGTATGCAGATGCATACCATTGCTTATACAACTAGCATGATGTAACAACCACTATTCCACAAGGAAACAATTTACCATCTAATCATCTCTATCCCAAGATATTATGCCAAAAAAGAGCCAAATATAAGTGCTCTGACGTTGATGTTTATGTTACCCTTGAGCCTTTTGATAGTTCCAAAAATGAGCTAGGCCTATAGCCTATGCTCCTTTTGTTGAGTGGAGAATAGAGCTGAAAAAAACAAAGTTTAAGAGAGGTCTATAGATATGTGTGTCCAAAATAGTCAAACAAGTCGCCTTACAGGAAAGGCTTCCGTAAAAGTTCTATGGTAAAACTCACAGGCTTCCCCATATTTGTGTTCAAAAAATTAACAGGGCTTGTTCATCCTGTGTCTTTTTTTTCCCATTCCTTCAGCAGCTTCTGAACTTGAGCCAAATTTTGCACAAAATGTGTTGCAGCATTTGATCCAGCTTCTGCTCCATAAGGGATGCAGTTTTATTTTATGAGCTTAGGTACCTCCTCATGCTTAAGGCAGGATGCACCAAATTTAAAAGGACAGGCTATTTTTTGAGGGTTTATTGATACTTCCAAGAAGATGGGCTGATGATCTGAGTCCCCTTATGAGTCTACCCATTCCTTGAACTGTAGATCATACTCCAGTAAACTTTCCCCCACTAGAAATCTATATAGTCTTTTTTCAAGTCGGTCTTTCCCTATTCTTTTGTTTGTCCAACTCGACCTGGGATTCTCAGGATCCATGCCTGTTGATGTATTTATAACTTTGAAATGTATTCACTTGTATATCTTATGTATTGTACCTCGATGTTTATTTCGAGAAGTATCTATAATGTAATTGATTCATGTCATGCCCCAATGTTTCGATCAGGAGATTCAATAATTTAACAAGTCATGTAAAGTCATTGAGGTTAACCCTCCATTGTAAGTCGGGGAAATAGTCCCCGTGTTGTGTCAAGGTTAACCCTCCTTGTTGATCAGAGGGAAAATTCCCCACAGTTGTGGGGCAATAGGGTTATTAGACTCTCCTAGAGATGTCGTCTCTCTTAAGTAATTGTTAAGTGGGGACAAAATGTTAAAGTGGACATCAAGTGAATGAAAGAATATAAATAGAGAGTGAGCCTCTCTATTTATTACACACACACTCACCCACTGGGGCACGTGAGTGAGAGAGAAGTTGCTGGGACAAGAGAGAGACTACTGTTGTCGGGAGATCATCTTTATGTTTTTGGGTTTTACTTTTGGTGCTGATTCTATATCTGAGGAAGTTGCAAGGTTTTCTCCTTTATGGTTTCCCTGAGGAAAATTCTTTGTGTCTCTTGTTTCTTGTGTTTATTGCTATGCATGTTATTCTCTCAGTTAAAGATCCTAAGATCATAATGCTAGCTTGAATGATAAAAATCTAACATGGTATCAGAGCTAACATGAGAAGAAGACATTGTGCAGCTGTAGAAGCTAGGGCTTCTTAATTTTTGGGTCTCTCTCCACAATCCATCAGCAAAATTATGCTAGGATGACTCTCCATTGAAGGGCACATCTTTCTGTCGAAGCAGAATTCGATTCCAGACATTTTCAGTTTTTGGTGTGGGAAATTAGGGCTTCTTGCAGAAGAGGAATTTTTGAGTGAGCCTGGCATAGGATTTATCTCCTCATCAAAATCAAAGTTTAGAGTCCTGGGTCAATATTTTTGGTTGGGTTTAACTCTGGGAAAGTCAAACCCTAGTTTGACCCCGACCTGGAAAAACCCTAACTACGAAAACTGCTAAGTTTTGGTACATTCACCATATATTGGGATTGGAGAAGGATTAGGAGATGAAACTTTCATATGCCTAATATAATGTTCTGATTCACACTGTATCCAAAATTCAGTCTCATATTCGCTATATTCTAGGAGATACGATTCCTCCAAGTTAGGGTTATAGCGTCTCCCAAGATTCATCCCCAAACAGGACACCTGGGGATAATTTCTATATCTTGCGTTACAAAGGTCCAAATGAAATTTCTGTAGTTGTTCCAAAATGGGAACAGACTTTACTTTCTTTGTTCCAAGTTTTAGACCCCAAATATGAAATAGTTACATGTGGAAGTTCGTACAACTTCACTATGCTGAACAATCCTGAAACAGGTCACCTTGGGAAAACACTCATAAGTACCAATTGGTGAAACCAATTCTGATTAAACCTATGGTTTTGGATCAGGGATAGGTGAGGATACCTCAGTGAGACGTTTGAGACATAGAGGAGCAGTAATTTTTAATATATCATAGAAACAGTATCAGGAATTTCTGCAGAAGAAATTGGAAAACTAGGGATTCCTGTTCTCAGAGCTTCCCTCCACTGTTTTCAGAAAAGGAGTACATTGGACAGCTGAAATTGAAGAGATATATCTTTCTATCAAATCATATCTAAAATATTCCAAGTTTTTAAAATTAGGGTTTCTCTAACAAACCCTAGATCAACCAGCTCCAGAACCAGGACAGACACCTCAAATTGGTAAGATCTAATCTTTTGCTATTTTCATTTGAGGTTCTCATTTAAAAGTGATCTATCACATCATCTTGATGATAATCTTGGTGAAATTGAAAAATTCCAAGCATGGAAGTATATGATATCTCTAAAGAAAATTAATTGGACACCTACATGAGTAGAGAGGTTCCAGTTCCATAGGGAGATGAGGCTCAAATCCTTACACAAGAAGAACTTGGTCAAGGCCAAGAAGATCATTGCTAATTCAATCATAGATCAATTTGTACCACAAGTGTCTTCCCTAAAGACACCGAAGATGTTTGATTCCTTGACCAAGATATTTGAAGGGAAGAACATAAATCATAATATGACCTTAAGAAACCAGTTAAAGAATGTGAAGATCCAGAATGTAGAGACCATACAATCATACTTTACAAGGGTCTCTCAAATCAAAGAACAAACTGAAACGGTAGAAGAAGAAGTGGAGAATGTAGAAGTTGTGATAACCACCTTGAATGGCCTCCTAGGATCATGGGATTCATTACTTCAAGGAATGTGTGCCAGAAGGAAGTGATTACTTTCAACAGACTCTTGGAAGAAGAAGAAGCTCGACTCATAATAAGAGAAGAGAAGATTGGAGAAACTGAAGATCAAGCTCTCACCATCCAAAGAAGATCCCTCAAGTGATGAGGAATATGAAGAACTCAACTCTTGAAGAACCTCTTATCCATCTTAGCATTTGGATAAGAAACGATGCTGTTATGAATGAAGAAGATGATGAAGCTGAAGGCTTAAGAAGGAATCTACCCACGAAACAAATAAAGATAAGTATTCAATTGTCATTTCATGACATTGTTTTGTGATGCATTTGTTTATATTCAGTTGATGTATTATGCATGATAGAATGTTTGCATTAATGATAGTACACTACTAATATGCATGTGATGGGTAAGTATCTCATGGTGCTATACAACTCTCCATTGATACTTATCTCGAATGAAACCTCTTTGATGACATATTGGATTAGTGCACAATCTCAATGTTGTCCTGGTAGAGAAGAAATCTAGAAAGTTTATGTGAGATATGGATGAATGTTGTATTGGATAAAATAGTTGCCTGATCATATATTTATGCATAAGAATTTTCCATTATGAATATTCCTTATGAAATGTTTCTAACCATACAACTAATGCATTTGACTTGTAGGAAAGTGTTGGTATATATTAAACCCACTCATAACTTAGGATAAAATAATTAATCATTATTTGATTAATTATTCACCCACTAGCTTAATTAGTTGGCATCCACTTGCACCTTTAAGTCAATACATGCCATATATATCCTAGGAATGATTTATTCCTAAGGTTTATCTTGACCACCTTTTTACCATCCAAAATTAGTATACAGGACTTTACAACAAATTCTGCTTTATTATGCTTTTTCTGCTTTTCCTGCTTTTCTATGGATAAGATAAAAGCTAGTCAACTAGGAAACTAGGAGCTTTTGTTTCCAATCCATCCTCCATTATTTTTTCTCAATTTTCTAGGATTAGCATGTTTTTTCCATCTCCTTGACAACTCACTCATGATTTTTCCAACTCGTGAGGTCCTTGATAGATTTGGGAAGTGCTTTAGCCATCGATGGGGGTTTGCTATTTTTTGGTAAGTTAGCCTTTTTGAGCTTTATGGGTTGTTTCCACACAATTAGATTTTCATATGAGGGATGTAATATTTATGTACAATATTATTCATCATTATTCAATGGAAGGATACACACCAATATTCATCTCTTCATTCATGTGATTCAGTCTCTTTTCTTCTCTCTATTTTTCCTGTGTATTCTTGTGAGAATTCTTAGTAGCAAGATCTATTTCCTGTGCTTCTTATTAGAATCATTGCTCATATCATTGATATATTATTTATACATGGTATCAAAGCTACAAGGTTGATCAATTTCTACAGAGTTATGGAGCGCTTCTAGTCTCCTATCCCTCTCTGAAGAAGAGCTTGTCTAGGTTACAAGATTTTCTCCTAGTTTGTTTTGCAGGTTGCAGAGAGTATCTACTAGAGCTTATCAACAACTTCTATACGGATTCAAAATTTCCTCTACTATTTGATTTCAACTATGCTGATTGGAAGCTAAAGATGAGTGCATACTTGAAGAGGCAATGTCTCTTTGATGTCTCCATTGGTGCATTGAGTGAACCCGATTCTGATGAAGAAAAGATTGATTGGCTAAATAATTGTGATAGAGCTTATGGAATTATGTGTTTGGGAATGTATCCAAATATATATCATCTCATAGATTCTGATGAATTTCCATTTGAGCTTTGGAAAATTTTGGACAAAGCTTTTGGTTTGCAGGAAATTGAAGATGAAGCATGGAGCAAACCTAGCATCTCCTCTTGTTCTCTCTCTCAAGATTTATTGGCCTCTGCATTCTCTGATGAAGTTGATAATGATGAAGAAGTTTCTCATATAGTTCATGTTTTTGCTTCCCTCTTTGATTCGAATGCTTCCTCCTTCAATGAAGAAGCAAATATTGAAGAGCCATATTTTTCTGTGTCTCTTGAAGGTGATTTTTCTTCTTGTGATACTATTGATGAAAAAGAAGTAACATATGGAGCTGCTGCTGATATTGATTATGATACTATAACCCATTGATTGTTCTCTAAATCTCCTATCTTAGATTCTGATATCTATGTGCCAGATTCTTCACACCTTTTGCATACCTCTCTCATTGATGGCGTGCAACCCAGTGACTTCTAGGATGTTTGCTTAGCCACATCAAGCCTTCTTTGTGTCATACCACTTACCTTACTTGATATCATGTACTTCAGCATATCCTCATTTGTTCTTGGTATCAATACTCAGAGCCTTCTTGAATATTTTGAACATCTCCTTATTTCCTCCTTTCATACAGAGGATTCATTACCAGTGTATTCCCATGAGTCTATTGATATGCTTATATGTGATCCTTTGGATTATGATTTAGAAGCATATTTTCAGGTTGATACACATATAATACCACCATCCATACCATCTACCATACCTTTGAATAATCCAAATACTATACAAATCCCAATCTCAGTAGTTGATTCCTCATTGGTCTCTTATGTAGTGATATTTCTCTTACATGGTTTGAAGTCTTTCGTATCTTTCAGTGTTTGGTTATCCATGTCCTTAGTTATATTTGGACTGATATTAAACATGTTTGGATCTGTTATAAACACTTATGGTTCATATCTTATGCCCATCCATCATTCAGATTTTTACACCTATCAGTTTTCCCCAGTTGCTCATTATTTTCCTAGTCTAGCCCTATATCCTCATGGAGCCACTGAAGCCTTTGTCCTTTCTGTTCCATATACTAATATTTTTGATATATCAGAGTTTTTTCAACCTCATATCAGATATATATAGGTGCTACAATCATATTGGAAGATTGACATGTGATTCACATCACAATTTTGCAGCTATTCAGGGAATTGGGTGTGAAATAAATTGCCTTATTTTTTGTACTCTTTGTAAAGGAGTATGCATAGATCTCTTTTCCATTACAGATTATGTTTGTAGAACAGATTGTGACAGTAGAAAGAAGAATTCAGATAATGCTCCTACTTCATCAGTTGATGAGATACAAGGAGTCTCTCCTCTTCTTTCTTGTAGGTTCTACATTCTAGCGCATGATCATGGAGTTCATGATTTCTTCAAAAATTCCTTCATCCAGAAGCAGTTCATTCAGCTCATTAAAGTGAATATGAAGATATGTTAAAGACATATTTCAAATTTTGTGCCTTGTCCTATCTCGAGGGAGGATTTTCCCCATGTGGTTTTGCCTCTTTCCTCACTTTTCTGGACATAATAATTGTTAAAGGGTGACCATAGCCTTGTTGTTGGGCCTTATATGCATCCATATGCATCGATATTTTTTTGTCATACCATCATAAATTCAGACTTATAGGGGGTGTTGGAATATATTAAACCCACTCATAACTTAGGATAAAATAATTAATCATTATTTGATTAATTATTCACCCACTAGCTTAATTAGTTGGCATCCACTTGAAACTTCAAGTCAATACATGCCATCTATATCCTAGGAATGATTTATTCCTAATTATGTGTTGATATTGACCACCTTTTGACCATCCAGAATTAGTATACAGGACATTACACCAGATTTTTCTTTATTCTATTTTTTTTGCTTTTCCTGCTTTTCTTTGTTTCCAACCCATCCTCCATTAGTTTTTCTCCATTTTCTAGGATTAGAATGCTTTTTTCAACTCGTGAGGTCCTTGATAGATTTGGGAAGTGATTTAGCCTTTTTAAGATTTATGAGTTGTTTCCATACAATTCGATTTTCCTATGAGGGATGTACTATTTATGTACACTATTATTCATCATTATTCAATGGAAGGATACACACCAATATTCATCTCTTCAATCATGTGATTCAATCTCTTTTCTTCTCTCTATTTTTCCTGTGTATGCTTGTGAGAATTATTAGTAGCAAGATATATTTCCTGTGCTTCTTCTTAACATCATTGCTCATAGCATTGATCTATTATTTCTACAGAAAGATCGTGTACAATCACCTACAAGCAAAGAAGGATGAGACTTGTTCCAAATAACAAGTGACGACAGTTCAAGATGAAGAATAATATGATGAATGCAACGACATCATTGATGCAGAACCTTCCAGCTATGAAGAAGTAACTAAGAAGAAAGGGAAGACCAGTTCAAGAAGAACGATGTCTAGGATGTAGTATCCATACATGAAGGGAATTTTTTAATTCCATCATGCAATAGATGGAAACATTCTGGGATACAAGGAAAAATTTGTAGCATGAGGCTTCTCATGAAAATAGTGCATAAAATATGAAAGACATAGGGAGCATGATGCTTCACTTCAAAGGGAGTGACTACAGAAGATCCCGAGGTTTGACATGGTATGACAAGATGGACAGATTACTAATGACTCTAGGATTTACTGAGAGTAAAGAAGATTCCAACCCTTTCTTCAAGGTTGAAGGCAGAATACTAGTGATGCTCCTATTATATGTCGATGAATTGTTCCTAACAGAAAAGAGGAACTCATAACATTTGAAAGAAGAAGACTTGCTGTCAAGTTCAAGATAAAGGACTTGGGGATGATTCACTATGTTCTAGGAATGGAGGTGTGGACAAGGGAAGTATGCAGTAGAGAGATTCAAGATGATGGACTACAAGGCCATGAACACACCTATGGCATTGAACCAGAAGCTATTGAGTGTTGCTTCATTAGATTCAGTTGATTCCACGATGTATTGTCAGTTGATGTACCTAAAAAATACGAGACTAGATATTTTATTTTCTGTGAACACATTGAGACATGTTCACCTGATGGTTGCAAAGCATGCAGTGAGGTACCTGAAGGCTACATTTGATTGTGGGCTCAAGTATGATATGAATCAAAAGATTAACCTAGAAGGTTATGTGGATTCGTATTGGGCAGGCAATGCCATTGATAGGAAGAGCACTTCAAGGTGCTACTTCAGTATGGGATCAAGTGTGATCTCTTCGTTTGGTAGGATGGAGTCTTGCATGGCGCTAAGTACAGTTGAGGCAAAAGATGTTGCCACTTGCTATTTGGGAGGTAGTATGTTTCTTTTGAAAAATACTATTTGATTTGGTTTATTTGACTTGCATTTTTATATGATGTAGAGAGGAGCAATGATCCAAATTGAGATCTCTAGAAAGAGGGATTTCTAGCACAGCTGATGAGATAGGTTGTTTGAGCATAAATCCTGGTGAAGCTCATAGGTTGCTTAGATGTAAATGGTCATGTAGGTTGTCCTCATATGTAATCGTTCCTAGCGAAGCTCGCAGGTTATCCTTGGAGTTGAATCAGCCCTGATGTGATTCTATGCTAGAAATGGCCAAAGTGAAGTTTGAGTACTTCAGGGAGAAGCTTGGTGTTCTATAGATTGAGGTTCCCTCCAAGGGGAAATGATGAGACCTAGAGCCATTCTGACATGGTGAGAGGATTAAGTTCCTTCCATGGTCAGATTTAAGGGTTGAGCCATTCTGTCATGGTGAGAGTATTTGGTTCCTTCCATGTCAGATGTGAGTGCTGAGCCATTTTGATGTGATTGTAGGATTGGTTCCTACATGATCAGATATAAATGCTGAATTCCATTCTTGGAATGGAGGAACCTGGTCAGTTACTAGGAATAATCAGTCTGGGACTGAGGGCCATTCTGATATGAATGTGGGATGTAGTCTTACATGATTAGATGTGAGTGCATGGCAATTTTGATGTGATTGAGAGATGTGTTCCCACTTGATCAGATATAAGGGTTGATGCCATTCTATGGGAGAATGGAGGCACCTGGTTAGTTACTAGGAATCCTCAGTTTGGGACTGAGATCCCTTTCGATGCGGTGTTTTTGAACATGGTCGAATGTAAGTGCAGAGCCTTTCTGACAAGATGAGGTTAGATATAAGTGCAGATCCTTTTTGACAAGATGAGGTTGGATGTAAGTGCAGAGCCTTTTTGACAAGATGAGGTCGAATGTGAGTGCTGGGCATTTCTGACATGGGTTTTTGGATTTGTTCCTCCCATGGTCAGATGTGAATGTTGGGCGTTCCTTTCTGACATGGATCTTGGATGTGTTCCTCCCATGGTCAGATGTAAGTGCTGGGTGGGCCTTTTTGACATGGTTCACTCCATGGTCAGATATAAGTGCTGAAGACGACGAAGACCTACATGAAGGGTAGGCCTACAACCAGCATGAAAAGGGCTGTCTTTGTAGAACTTCCTATGATGAGAAGAATCGAGAGATAGCACCATTTGATTGAGATAGCATAAGCAGTAATGATGGTGATGATTCAGTGATGATCTAGATTTGATGATGATCTAGATCAAGTGATGATCTAGACTTGATGATGATCCAGATCAAGTGATGATCCAGACTTTATGATGATCCAACAGTGATGATCTAGATCAAGTGATGATCCAATAGTGATGATTTTGATCAAGTGATGATCCAGAATTGATGATGATCCATCAGTGACGATCCAGATCAAGTGATGATCCAAACTCGATGCCAGCAGTGACGATCTAGATCAAGTGATGATCCAGACTCGATGATGATCTAGTGATGATCCAGACTTGATGAAGATGACTTGACAATGAATATGACTTGATTATGAAGATGACTTGACAATGAATATGACTTGAAGATAAAGATGACTTGAATATGAAGATGACTTGATGATGATCTAGATGATACAGAGAAGAAGACTTGTGCTAATAAATTGTGTCGAGAGAATACCTTCCTAGTTAAGAGGGAGTGTTGATGTATTTGTAACTTCAGAATGTATTCACTTGTAGATCTTATGTATTGTACCCTAATGTTTATTTCAAGAAGTATATATAATGTAATTAAGTCATGTCATGCCCCGATGTTCCGATCGGGAGATTCAATAATGTAACAAGTCGTGTAAAGTCATTGAGGTTAACCCTCCATTGTAGGTCGGGGCAATAGTCCCCACAGTTGTGTCAAGGTTAACCCTCCTTGTTGATTGGAGGGAAAATTCCCCATAGTTGTGGGGAACTAGGGTTATTAGACTCTCCTAGAGATGTCGGCTCTAGTAAGTAATTTTTAAGTGGGGCCGACATGTTAAAGTGGACATTAAGTGAACGAAAGAATATAAGTAGAGAGTGAGCCTCTCTATTTATTACACACACACTCACTCACTGGGGCGCATGAGTGAGAGAGAATTTGCTGGGACAAGAGAGAGACTACTACTGTCGGAAGATCATCTTTATGTTTTTGGGTTTTACTTTTGGTGCTGATTCTATCTCTGAGGAATTTTTGGGGTTTTCTCCTTTATGGTTTACCCGAGGAAAATTCTTTGTGTCTCTTGTCTCTTGTGTTTATTGTTGTGCATGTTATTCTCTTAGTTAAAGATCCTAGGATCATAATGATAGCTTGAATGATAAAAATATAACAAGGCCCACCAACTTAATGCTCTATAACAGGTTTTGGAAGAAAGCTTCCAGGGTCCACTCTTGCATTTGGACCCTAGATATCATGGTTCGCAATGGTGAAATTAAGACCCCCCCGATAATCACATTCTCCTTTTCTTGAAACTAAGAGGCTTGTGCTGACTCCCAAAAAGCCACTCGACCATTATAAGGCCCATATATGTTTATAAGGTTGAGGTGTAGGTTTGATTCTACCTAGAAAAATTCCAACCCCATTCGAAAGGAGACTCCCCATGATTTTTGACACTGCAACATGGTAGGGTTCCATAAAATTGCTAAACCTCTTGAGTGACCTTTTGCACTCTGGGATAGAAAGGTGAAACTGCTTGAAATAGAGGACAAAACACTAGATACCTCCTCTTCAGTGCCTAGGGTTTCCTGCAGTACAATGATATCAGGTTTCTGCACATGTATCGCTCTTTTTAGGGCAAGTTTTTTTCGGGTACTTTCCAGACCCCTACAGTTGAGAGATAGGAATTTAATTTGGGATCCCCTTAAGGGGATTACACTAATTTAAGTGCCACAAAAAGAGTTTTTTGCTTACCATTTGATTGATCCTGGAGTGATTTTTGTTGGGCAAAGGATCAAAAAGAGTGTCTTCCTCTTCCTTTCCCCCAGGTTGGGATAATTGGGTTCACCTCCAAGAAGAATAAAGGGTTTTCCTGAGCTAGTATGTCCCTTGAATGGATTTGAAATTTGATTGGGGAAATGGAGTCAGAATTAGGGGATGAGTTAATCAGGGGTTGGGGAGCACAAGATTGTGTGGGGGAAATAGGTCACTCTTTTGAGAGGGAGGGGGGAGAAGGAAGGTAAGCAGGAGAGGATGGGGGTTTTTCCTAGGTGGGAGGGGGATGAAATATCACAAAAGTGTAGTTGTGTGTAGGTGAAACATCATTTATAATCAAATTATTTAACTATTCCTTTATATAAACAATAGAGGACACACCCATGAGGTGTTTCATGCTTCCTTTAGTATGAATTCCTCTCTGGTCTTTAGGGGGGTACTGTAGAAAAACAGTCACAGAGCTTCTTGCACTTGGTGCTGAAGCTTTCTTCCCCTTATCCTGTGGATTGGTATCCCTAGGGTACCTTCTTTTACATGTTGTGGCTGTAGATGCTGCAACAGGGAATTTTCATGACAGATGTCCCACTTTGTGGCATCGATGACATCTAAATGGTAGACCCTCATATTCCAATGGTTGTTGCCAAGTTACATTGCCTCTGATGAGGTTGAGGAACTCCTTCAACTCTGTTCTTGTGTCCACATAAACCAAAATTAATGCCACAACCCTCCTTTGGGTTTGCAGGTATGAGAAATCTGCTTCCAGGTATGTCCCTATGGCATTATCGAGGTCCTTCAATGAGGCTGGGTTCCAGAATTCTTGTGGTAGGCCTGGTAATCGTACCCATACGGCCATTGTATCCATTTGTTCACTATCGACATCGAATAGGGGCATCCATCTCTTCAATAGAATGGGTATCATCCCATAGAACCAGTTTCAGTTCAATATTTTCTCCACGTCATGCTTGCTGCCGAGGGTGAGAGTATACCAACCCTTTGATAATTTTCCTACCTCGGCCATAGATGATAAGAAGTCTACCCAATTTGTTTGAACCCATCCCTTCATCTCATCAAGGGTAGGGTGTCAAACACAAATTTTCTTGACAATTACCCTATCATCCATATCTTTCGCTTCCTCAATGGCCACATTGACACCACATACCATATCTAGGTTTCCATAGGTTGGTGCTAGGCACTTGTTCTACCTCTTTTGCCTAGGGTTGTTGTTTTCTTCTTCCTCCTCTGGTGTGGTTCCTGCAGATGGGCTATGACTAGATTCCAAGCCTGAGCCAAGTAGAGCTTCTTCAATGCTAGTTGCTACTACCACCGAGTTGACAAGACCCTCTACATCAATGGCTTCTCCAGCTGTGATAGTTTTTTGTGGAGGAGTGGTTCTGACCAGCCAGTTCAAAAAATCCCCCAATTCTGTAATGGAATGATCGAGTATTAAGAAATTGAGTCCAGATGGAGGATAAAATCAATATGTGCCACTCTAGATGGTGAGAAAGCTGGTCCATGGAGGAGAAAATTAGTGTGTGCCGCTCCATACGGGGAGAAAACTGGGCCTAAGTTGAAGAAACCCTCGACAGAATCCAGTGATGGGAAGAATGTAGGGTTTTTGGCTGAAGGTTCTATGACAACTCCTATTGATGGGGATAATGGAAAGATAGTGGTTAGGGGGTTGTTTTCCTACTCTTCCTCTCGGTTTTCCATGGATGTAACAACCCTTCCAGCTAGCAGCGCTAATGTTTGTCCCTGCAGTCAAGATGAACTAGGCTGGGTCAGAATGAACTAAACCAAAAATCAAGAAAATTTTCATATAAAAGCAAATAAAAAAAAATTAAAAATAAAAATCAATTAAAAAAACAAAATTAAATTCTATTTAAAATTAAATTCCATTAAAAATATAATTCCAAGTTTTTTATATAAAAATGAAATAAACAAAATTAAATTACATTCCAAGTATTTTATATAAAAATGGAATTAAAAAAAATTAAATTACATTAAATAATACTTAACATTATATTTCTCATTTTGAATATTTATTTTCTTTATTTAAAAAAATAAAATGAGAATGCATAAAAAAATATAAAATGTTAAATTTGAAAATGAATATGATGATGATGGATATGACGGTGATGCCGATCATGATCATGATCATGATGATGAAGACGATGGTGATCAACATGATGAAGACGATGATGATGGAGACGATGATAACGATGACGATTATGGTGAATAGGGTCATGATGATGATGAAGATTACGGTGATGATGGTGACGATGAATATGATGACCATCTTCACCATCACCATCTCCATCCACCATCCACCATATTCACCATTACCATCACCATCCACCATCGCCATCCATGCTCTTCACCATCACCATCCACGTCACCATCATGACGATTATGGTGAAGAGGGTGATGATGATGAAGATAGAGGTGATGATGGTGAGGATGGTGATGATGAATATCATTTCCATATTCACCATCACCATCACCATCCATCATCTTCATGATCACCATCCACATAACCATCATCACCACCATCATCACCACCCACATCACCATCATCACCACCATGAACACCATCAGTATCATGATCACCATCATCACCATCATGGTCACCATGACCATCATCACCATCATCATCATCACCACCATGACCACCATCATCATCTACATCACCCTCATCATCACCATGACCACCATCATCACCATCACCATCACCTCACCATCACCATCACCATCACCATCACCATCACCATCATCATCATCATCATCATCATCACCAAGTACCTCATACCGCGATGCACTGGGGGCATCCCATGCTGTAGATGACAGGATAGGATCGGTCTCCCAACAGCCACAGCCTCGACCAACACCACCTACTGTTACACCACAACCAAGCAACACTGCTAGTGTTGCTTACCAAAAACAAGCTCCAGACTACACAAGAATGCTGTCCCAGTCCAGAGCAACAACTTCCTATGCACAAACTACTCCACCGCAGTAGGATCAGGCCATGGCTTGGCCAACACAGTAGTATGTGGGGCAAATTCCCACATTCGTGGCACCACCACCCCCATAAATCTAATATGCACCACCAGTGCAACTAGTTCAAGCCCCTACCCCTGCTCCACCCACTCCGTTGGGACAAGTGTTCGCACAATAAAACGATCCCAACCATCCTACCCCAACAATCAACAAGGGAAATCTAGAAATAATCGTCCCTGCAACCAAGGCAACAACCAACCGTAGGGAGGTGGTCAACAACCGAACCTTCCCAACAATGCGTGACAAACCGGCCAGCCCAGAACCCCCCACAACCAAATGCACCAAGATTCAATGCCCCATGTGCACAAACCAACCATGTACACTCTATGAGGTCTATGGGCACTACACATTCGAGTGTCCCTTCATGGGTTGGGCAAAGTAGGCCATTCAAAACGAGGCCGAATATGATGCCAACACTACAAACCAAGCACAACCCAACCTGGCACCTCAAGGACCTCCCCCCATGGTGATTCAAAACCCACTGCCAGTCCAAGGATTGGTGGCAACTGCACCCCCTCCCCAAACCAACCCCAACGCTCCGGGGGCACCTCCCATAGCCAAAACAGGCATTCAACACCTGCTAGCCACGACGACTGAAGAGGTCAACTTGCAAACTAGATGAAATCAGTACGGTACCACCACCAAACCTGTCGAATCATCAGTAGCATCCATGTCTAATATAATCAACCTGTCTCTTTAGTTACCCCCCTTCCTGCACCCCCCCATATGCAGAGTGGCCAACAATACCACAACTATAGCATTGTGGATGATTTGGCCCAAACGACAACTTCCATGTCTGCTCTTGAGGTACTCAAAACATGCCCAACACAACAGAAAGCCTTGTTAGATTCCCTAGGGGCAGTAGACCCCTCCAACTCCAAGTTAATCACCTTTGACATGGAGAATGGAGAACCGCGCATGCCATCGACCATCGCCTTCCAAATCCTGGTGTCCATCCAAAATTTGGTTGTGCATCGATGCATAGTGGATGAGGTGGCATCCATGTGTTTTATGTCTACCTTGGTTTGGAAAAAACTTGGTTCACTAATTCTGCAACCGTCCTCCATGACTTTGCGGGCTTATGATGGACATCCCACTAAATCCCAAGGAATCCTCCCCCATGTCCCCATCATGTTAGTCGAGAAGATAGTGCTGATCGCATTGAAGTCGTCAATGCTCAACTGGACTACAACCTCCTCCTTGGAAGGAGTTACGTGTATGCCATGCGAGCAATCGCATCAACTATCTTTCGTCTCATCATGTTCCCCCATGAAGGGAAGATTGTGATGGTTGACCAGCTCACTTACCATGATCCCTAAGGGCTAATGGCACTGACCAATGTTATCCCGACCATCAACACCATTGAGCTATAAGGGGAAACCACACATGCCAATGTCGTCCTTGTAATCAACACCATGGTTGAAAACACACCAGCCTCCCCACCGTTGAATGTGGGCCCTGGGTTTTTTACTGATCCCACCATGATGGCTCCTTTCCCGTTAGTGTTTCTACCACCGACACAAAATGAAAATGTGGACTTGTGCATGGTCTCATCAAGCATCGCTGCACCCAAACAACAACCATAGCCACAGCCCCAACCACAACCACAACATCATCCTCAGCCGCAACACCAACAGTAGCCACAATGTCACCCGTAGCAGTAGCATTACGCGCAGCTGCAACCACAACCTCACCCCCACATGCAACCAGCAGGAATTTATTTGGGCTCATCTCCAGTCCATATGATTCCCTTCCTCTTTCCCTCACCTGATTTCATGAGCAAGCCGGTCATGGCCACCTTAAGCCTACCCAACTTTACGTTGGGAATCCTGGTGTGGTATCTTGATCCACCAGCTCAACCAGCAATGCACCAGGTTGTTTTAACCTCGATGCAACCTATCACGATCTATTCTAACCCTCCACTTGGTCTGCATAAGCCAACCACCGCACCTACAATCACACCGCCCCAACCCAAAAGAGCTAGGGGCAAGAATGCTAAATCCACCGCAAAGCTATGACAAGTCCCACCTTGCACTGTCTGCGAACAATAGGCCATCCAACTCAGAACTGCCCTAAAATCTCGATGATCCATGTGCATTTAGATGCCATGGATACAAACGAAAACATCCTCATGGTTGAACTCCCAACCGCGTTGATAGTCAGGAACAAGGCATTAAGGACAAAATATACTTGTGCCCTTTGTGGCTTGTATGGCCATTACTCCCACCATTCCCAAGACTTGCCCAAATTTCAAATGGCTCTAGTTGACCTCCATCAACATTCCCTTGAGTCTGAGATCACCATGATTGAAGAAGTTCACCCACCACCTCCTTCTTCAGACACCATGTCCACTTCTACAAACCCTCTTGTCTCCACCATCACTGATGGTCTGTCAGACCTATCTCTTCCATTTTTCCCCCAGCCACAACCGCAACCTTAGTTGCAATCTCAACCATAGTTACTAGGGAAATAGTGGGGTTCATTCCCAATCAACATGATCCTTTTCCTTTTCCTTTTCTTTTTCCTTTTCCTACCATCCGGGATCATGAGCAAGTATGTCTTGGCAACCGACAATCTACAGGATTTCACACTAGGAGATCCTATGTGGTACCTTGAACCACCTACCCTACCTCTAAGGCCCTAGGATGTGTTGACTCATGTCCATCCAATTGATATTATGTTGCACCTACCTCCAGGTCCATCAAAGACTCCTCCTATCTCTAGGTGTGCCCCTCTTCCTCCAATAGAGACTGGGGGCAAGGCCACAAAAACCATAACCAATAGCATTTACATGATCACTAGCACCAGTTTCCTTTCTGTCTCATTGACCATGGAAGATCCACCTGATCTGTCCTGGAACCACTTACATGATGATGGAGAGATCTGTAAGACCACCTCTGGTTTTACCCCATTCCATTCAAACCATAGTGTGGAATCGGTTCTTCCCATAAAAGACCAGATTTCGTCACCTTGCCTTGCTAATGACCTTTGTCTCGGCAAGGGGCCATACCTCTTCGCTGACACAAACGGACAACTCTTGGAGAACCCCTGCAATGGGCTCGACCTCAAGAGATTTTACCCTTAACATCACCAATGAGTCATTTCGTTTTCTTTTCTTGTTTTTTAACGTTTTTCAGCACAAGTCATGGAAGCACCATCAGTTGCTAACCCAAAGTCACTTGGAACTAGTTCAAGACACCTCTCACACCTCCAGTCTCAAATTTTTATTTCCTGATTAGACCATCGTCTCATGTTTAGTAGATCAATTTCGGGACCATTTCCCACTAGTCACCTTAACTTACGAGCCATGACATGATGATGCAAGTGTCTATGGAATTGTCCTTGTATCACACTTCCCGACCGCTACTCATGCGAGTTCTCAGGCCACCACCCGTTAAGGAATGTAATTTTACTTTTATTTTTGTGTTTATAATTGTCTTTTTCACCACACCTTACGTGGACATCTGGACCATCGTCCACAAAACCTTTTATTTTTCTTGAATGTATTTGTTATTGAAGTTCCCCCAGACTTGCACTCACATCACATGTAGTCAAGTCCATCCACCGCAACACACACACACGCTCTCCTGACCTCTTTCCAAGAGCCACCTGGGTTTACGTGCCTCTGCCGCACCGACTCATGAGCCTCTGTCGTGATCTGTCCCATGCATGTATTGGTATGTTTGAGAACCTTCTGCTCCATCCATACTGTGTGGATGACCTTTGGACCTCTGTCCACCGTCCTAACATGGGACACCACCTATGCCACCGCAATTGATTGACCACATTGGAGTTTCGTTTAAGCTCTTTTTTGACTCCTTAAAACAATGAAAAGATCGCTGAGCACAGCTGCTTCCTTTCCCACTCGCTAAAGTATAGGAAAGGGAATCTACATCATCTTGTTTACCTCCTTTTGCGAACCATGTAGACCATCAATGGAAAAGGACATCCTTGGCACACTCAAGCCAAGACCATTCCCCTCTGCATACTTTTATGCTTTCTCGAGCAGAGGGGCCGCACTTTATGAAAAAGCCCACCACAATTTGTAGTTAAGCTCTTTTCTAGCCTTCTCAACAAGAAAAGATTACCGAGCAAACTTGGTTTC
This sequence comes from Pseudotsuga menziesii, assembly GCA_001517045.1. Classification (NCBI taxonomy): domain Eukaryota; kingdom Viridiplantae; phylum Streptophyta; class Pinopsida; order Pinales; family Pinaceae; genus Pseudotsuga; species Pseudotsuga menziesii. The sequence continues at coordinate 16,804 of LPNX010748161.1, read as the reverse complement.
GTTCATGCTCGTAAAAGTATTTGAATGACCATCCAGTTAGTATAGGTTTAACCATTTTCTGGCCTGATTGGACTACCAACAGTAAATAAGTCTCTCATCCCTCACAGGATGGGCAATCTCTCCTATGTATACTTTTATCTTTTTTTGGGCACAGGAGACTACCAATGAAAAATATCCCCCACTGGAGTCTTCTTCATGCTTTCGGACTCTCTAAAATTGAAAGCACCATCGAGCATTTACCTTCTTGAGCTCACCAAAAATCCACGAGATCGTACCATAATGGTGTCCCTAGACACCTCTCCACAACAAACAGTTTGGCAGTGTTCCCCCATTGGGTCGCCTTTTTTCATAGTACTCTGCAATGCGTATTCCTTGGATCCCACCAATATCAAAAGAGCCTACCTCCTCTAAGTATTTCCCATCTGCAGCGACATCCCTGGTATTACAGCTATGATTCCATTCCCATGATTCAATTTCATTTGCTGCATGGTCTGCCCTGCCGTTATAACCTGAACAAAGGATGTTTTAGTCTCCCACTCCCCCCTTGCCCTTGTTCAGTTCTTTCCCTTCCCTCGACCCCTCCCCCCCAATTTAGTGAGTCAGTCCGCAGATTGCTTCACACCTTTTGGTTATTTCCCTCGCGCTCTTGGTTAAGGAAAAATCATTGCCTTGACTAGGGGCAGGTCTCCTTCTATCGACGCCAACATAAATATTCCATAGGATAGACCCATAGGTCCCTATACCTTGGTTTCATTAACATCATCAATGAGTTCCTTGGACCACTTGAGAGGAGTCCTTAGTGCCTCTTGGGATGGTTGTTTCTCACGTGCTCGACTTCAATTCCATCATCGCACTGTTGATATTCGTACATGGTTTGTTCTACACAGTACTTGGTCGAAGACCCCGGATGCCACCTGACTCTAGCACATTGGTGAGTCTACTCGAGGGACCTAAACAGGTTATGTCCCTTGTGATTTCTGGGTTGCGTCGAAGATAGTGTTCAGAAGCCCCAGTAGTGCTTCGATATACCTTATGATTGATACAACATACTTGTACCACAGAGACTTTGACTCTCAATCAGCGAGTCCACACAGCTATGTACCAGATCCAACAGACCATCAGCCATGAAGATATAGCATTCCATGAGAATGCCATGGGTCCAATGTACCAGATCAGTATTGTATTCAGCCTCACATGAGAGGAAACCATCATTGTAACATCAGTTGTATATGATCAACTCTTGTATTTTAGAGCATAGATCAAATGATTATTTTGACATTTTCATGAGCATGGGGATGCCTACCTCATCTATATACATGTCACACATTTATTGTATCTCACCCATTGATGGGAACCAAATTAATACAAAAACCAAAAGCCACCATGCCCCAGCCCCAAAAGCACCACCTCTACATAGCAAATCCTATGATGTTTGTTGGCCATACGTTGAGCTCCTGCCCTCACACATCAAGGGGCAATCTGTTAACCCAAAAATCCCCCACATAGCTCTCAATGGCCTCCACCACCCAAGGACACCATCTCACAACCCTCATATCACTCCATTAGACCCTCCATTAGACCCCCACACTTCCAAAATAGCCTAAGGATGAATAAAAAGGGCTAAAACCCCAAAAAGGAGCCCAATATAGCCTCCTAGGAGCTAAAGCCCTTAAAAAGGGTCTAAAACCCTAAAAGAGGCTAAAGTTAGGGTGTAATGGGCTAAAAGCCCAAAAAGGGGCTAAAACCCTGACCAAGGGCTTAAAACCCTAAAAACCCTTGGAAAAGCTATAAAAGGATGGTGGGGGGTCACTCTCAAAATACTTCTCCCATTGCCTACTGTTATGCCTCCCATGGATTCTTTGAGACCTTTGCCTCTCAAACCACCCACACTCCCTCTCCTCCATCTCCATTTCCATTGAGCCATTGCTCCCCAACCAAGAGAGGTGCTTCCACAAGCTAGGGCATGGTGGCCCATTCCCACTAGAGAAGGTATACTTGTGCTTTCATGTTTTGCTTCTGAGTCATTTAGTTTTCTTTGATTTCTAACCATTGTTTCTATTTGCAAGTTTTGCTTTACATTGTTTTGTAGGTTTTTCCATTGTAGCTTAGGATTTATTTGCAGGTTTTGGAGGCAGAACCCTAGCCCATTGTGTGCAGAGGGGTTCAATATTTGCATTTGCTTCTTCTTCTTTCTATCATTAGCTTATCCTTAGTTTATTTTACTGTTATTTACATTTTTGTTTCATTTTTCTGCATTTACCAACCAGCAGGAACCTACCCTTCTGCCCTATAGGTAGAAGGGAGCCATTCCTGCCCCTGTAGCAGGGAGAAATCCTTGCTACAACCCCTACCTTGAATCCCTCTCTCTTTCTATCTATATATCTATTTAAACCCTTAAACCCCATTCTTTCTCTTTATTTATCTAAATTCCTAATATCTCCCAAGATCCCTAACCCTCAATCTCCCTCTCTCTCTCTCTCTAATTCCCTAACCCTCAATCTTTCTCTCTCTCTCTAAACCTATATCCCCCAATCTCTCTCCTCATATTTCCCTCTCTAAACCCCTATCCACCAATATCTTTCTTAAACTAATAACCTCCAATTTCAATCTCTCTCTCTCTCATTAGAAAACTAACCCTCTGTATCTCTCTCAGTAAACCCTCTCTCTCTCTCTCTCTCTCTCTCTGTCTTTGTTTAAACCCATAATCCCCAATATTTCTCTTTCTCTCTATGCAAACTCCAAAGACTTTATATCTTTCTAAACCTATAACCCCTAAGCCCCAATTTCTCTCTCTAAACCCCTAGCCTCAAATCTCTCTCTCTCTCTCTCTAAATTCTTAGCCTCAAATCTCTCTCTCTCTCTAAACCCCTCGCCAGTAATTTATCTCTTTTTAAATTCCTAATTGTTAATCTCTCTCAGGATCTCTAAACCCATAAACCCTAGACTCTCCCTGAACCCATAACATCGAATCTCTTTCTCTATCTAAACTCCTATAACCCAATCTCTCTCTCTCTCTCTCTCTCTCAACAATTTCTTTGTCTAAACCCCTAGCCTCAAATCTCTCTCTCTCTCTCTAAACTCTTAGCCCCCAAACTCTTTTTATAAACCCATTGCCCCTAATCTATCTCTCTTTAAATTCCTAATATTTAATCTCTCTATGGGTCTCTAAACCCATAACATCCAATCTTTCTATCTATCTAAAATCCTATAACCGAATCTCTCTCTCTCTCTCTCTCTCTCTCTCAATATATATATATATATATATATAAGTTCATAATGCATAATATTTCTCTCTACCTCTCTCTCTATCTAAAACACTAACACCCAATCTCTTTCTGTTTCTTACACTCTTAACCCCTAACAAATGTTTCTCTCCCCCCCCCTCTCTCTCTGAATCCCTAACCCCATTTCTCTCTCTCTCTCACTCTGTCTCTAAACCCCTAATCCTCTCTCTCTATCTATTTATGTATATAAACCCCTAACAACCAATATCTCTCTCTATCTGTTTAAAATAATAACCCCAAAGATCTCTCTCTAAACCCCTAACCTATAGTACCACTCTCTGCCTCTTTAAATCACCAATCCTTTTTATCTCTCTAAACCCTTAAACTAGAATCTCTCTCTCTCTCCAAAATCCTAACCCCTACCCCAAACCTCTCTCTCTCTCTCTCTAATCTCAAATATCTCTCTATCTGTCTTTGAACCCCTAACCTCTAATATCTCTCTATATTTCTCTCTCTAAACCCATAACCTTCAACATTTCTCTCTTTATCATGTTAAACCACAATATCTATTTCTATTTATCCCTCACTTAGAACCCCTAACCCTTAATTTTTCTCTCTCTAAACCACTATCCCACAATCTCTCTCTCTCTTTCTCGCCTATAACCCCGATCTCTTTATATATAACCTATAATACCTAAACCTTGATCTCTTTATATCTCTCTAAACCTCTAAACCCTAAACCCCAATCTCCCTTTCTCCTTAAGCCCCTAACCTAAAATCTCTCTCTCTCTCTCTCTCTCTCTCAATTTGTAGCCTGTATTCTCTCTCTCTAAACACCTCACCCCTAATCTATCTCTCTCTAAATCCCTAACCCCTAATCTCTCTCTTTCTCTTTATTTCTCTCTTTTTTTATTATCTCTCTCTCTAAACCCCTAAACCCCAAAATCTCTCTCTAATCCCATAACATCCAATATCTCTATCTATCCAAAATTTGAACCCACAATCTCTATCTCTCTCTCTCTAAGTAAATAACACAATCTCTTTCTCTACGTCTCTCTCTAAAACCCTAACCCCCGATCTCTTTCCCTTTATATCTCTCTTAACCCCTAACACATGTATCTCTCTCTCTCTGAACTCCTAACCCAAAATCTCTCTCTCTCTCTCTCTCTCTATATATATATATATAAACTCCTAACATCCAATCTCTATCTCTCTATTTGTTTAAAAACTTAACCCCTAGTCTATATCTCTCTCCAAATCTCTCTCCAAACCGCTAACCACTTTTATCTCTCTAAATCCCTAACCTGGAATCTCTCTCTCTGTCTATATATAGACTAATAACCCCTAATATATCTCTCTCTAAACCCATAACCCAGTCTCTCCCTCTCTCTCTAAACCCATAACCTCCAATCTTTATCTATCTTTCTCTCTCTAAACCCCTAACCTCTAATCTTGATCTATATTTCTCTCTTTAAACCTGTAACCTTCAATCTCTCTCTTTCTCTCCAACCAACTAACCCATAATATTTGTCTCTCTAAACCTTAACACTCCAGTATCTCTCTCTCTAAGCCACTAGCCCACAATCTCTCTCTCTCTCTCTCTCTCTCTCTCTCTCTCTCTCTGTGTAAACCCCTAACCCGAATCTGTGTGTGTGTGTGTGTGTGTAAACCCCTAACCCCAATCTATCTCTCTCTCTCTCTCTCTCTCTCTCTCTCTCTCCCTATATATATGTGTGTGTGTGTGTGTGTAAACCCCCCAATCTCTCTCACTGTAAACCTTTTTTCTCTCTATCTCTCCCTCTCTAAACACCTACCTCGAATCCCTCTCTCTTTCTATCTATATATCTATTTAAACACTTAAACCACTTTCTTTCTATTTATTTATTTAAACTCCTAATATCTCCCAATATCTCTAAACCTCAATCTCCCTCTCTCTCTATCTAATTACCTATCCCTCAATCT
>LPNX010748161.1:0-10788 GCA_001517045.1 Pseudotsuga menziesii | reverse complement strand
ATATATATATATATATATATATATATATATATATTGATAACGCATAATATTTTTCTCTACCTCTCTATCTATCTAAAACACTAACACCCAATCTCTTTATGTTTCTTACACTCTTAACCCCTAACACATGTTTCTCTCCCCCCCCTCTCTCTCTGAACCCCTAACCCCAATTCTCTCTCTCTCACTCTGTCTCTAAACCCCTAACCCTCTCTCTCTATCTATTTATGTATATAAACCCCTAACACCCAATATCTCTCTCTCTCTCTCTCTCTCTCTATATATATATATATTTAAAATAATAACCCCAATATCTCTCTCTCTAAACACCTAACCTATAGTGACATTCTCTCTCTCTCTCTAAATCGCTAACTCTTTTTATCTCTCCAAACCCCTAAGCTGGAATTTGTCTCTCTCTCAAAACTCCTAACCCCTACCCCAAACCTCTCTCTCTCTCTCTAATCCCTAAATCCCAAATATTTCTTTCTCAGTCTTTGAACCCTTAACCTCCAATATCTCTCTATATTTCTCTCTCTAAACCCATAAACTTCAAACTCTCTCTCTCTCTCTAACATGTTATCCCATAATATCTATTTCTATTTATCCCTCTCTTTGAACCCCTAACTCTTAATTTTTTTCTCTCTAAACCACTATCCCATAATATCTCTGACTCTCTCTCTATGTAAACCCCTAACCCTCAATAAGTCTCTCTCTCTCTCTCTCTCTCACACACACACACTATAAACTCCTAATCCATAATATCTCTCTCTTTCTTACCCTCTAAACCTCTAACCATCTTTGTCTTTATACTTCTAATCCCTAAGCCCCAATCTCTTTCTCTCTCTCTATGTAAACCCCTATATCCCAATATCTCTCGGTCTTTGCATCTGAACCCAGAAACCCTACTCTCTATATTTCTCTCTGTAAACCCTTAACCCCAATCACTATATATATATATAATCCCCAATTCTCTCTCTCTACACATCTAACCCCTAATGTTTCTCACTCTAAACTGCAAAATTGAAATATCTCCCTCTAAACCCCTAACCTACAATCTCTCTCTCTCTCTCTCTCTCTCTAAACTGCTATCCCCCAATCTCTCTTTTTCAAATTCTCACTATATAAATCCATAAACCCCAATATCTATCTCCCTCTCTCTAAACTGGTAACTCCCAATCTCTCTCTCTCTCTACACACTTAACCTCCAATTTCTCTCTCTGTCTAAACCCCTAACCTCCAATCTCTCCGTTTCTAAAAAACCTAACCCCAAATGTCTCCCTTTCTATCTATATATCTCTCCCTTTATCACTTTCTTTCTCTAAACTAATAACCCTTTGTCTGTCTAAACCCCTAACCTCCAATCTCTCCCTTTATCAAAATCCCTAACCCTAAATGTCTCTGTTTCTATCTATCTCTCTCCCTTTATCTCTTTCTTTATCTAAACTGCCAATCCTCTCTATCACTAAACCCCTAATGTCTAATCTCCATCACTCTCTCTCACTCTCCCCAAACACCTGACCCTGATTCTCTCTCTATTTTTCTCTCTCTAAACACATAACCTCCAATATCTCTCTCTCTCTCTAAATGGCTAACCCCAATCTCTTTCTTCCAATTTCTATCTCTTGCTAAACACCTAACCCAATCTCTCTCTCTAAATCCCTAACCTTTAATATATCTCTCTCTTCAAATACCTAATCCCGAATCTCTCTCTCTCTCTCTAAATTCCTAAACTCGAATATTTATCTCTCTTTTTCTCCCTCTAAACCCCTAATCCCCAATCTCTCTCTCTCCCTATCTCTCTATCTCTAAACAACTTATCATCGATCTCTTTCTTTCCCTCTACACATCTAATCCCTGATCTCTCTCTTTCTCTATAATCCCCTCACCCTTAATTTATCTCCCTCTCGAAACCCCTAACCCCCAATCTTCCTCTCTCACCCTCTAAACCTGTAACCATAAATCTCTCTCTCTCTCTCTCTCTCATATATATATATATAAACCCCTAAACCCTAATCTATCTCTCTAAACTGATAACCTCCAATATATATATCTCTCCAAACTGATAAACTCCAATATATATATCTCTCCTTCTTTCACTCATAAGCAACAATCTTTCTCTCTCTAAACACCTAATCTCCGATTTCTCTATCTAAACTCATAAATCCCAATCTCTCTATCTCTATCTCTCAACCCCTAACCTCTCTCTCTCTCTCTCTCTCTCTATATATATATATATATATATATAAACCCCTAACGTTGAATATTTTTCTCTCTAAACCTCTCTCTGTCTCCCATTAATATTGTTTCCCCAAATCTATCTATATATCTATTTATCTATATAAGCGCCTAACCTCTCTTTCTAAAACCCTAACCCCCAATCTCTCTCTCTCTCTCTCTCTTTATCTCAACCTTTAGTCTCTAATCTCTCTCACTCTCTCTCTAAACTGCTAATCTTGAATCCCTCTCAGAACCCCCAAACCATAATCTCTCTCTAAAAACCATAACCCCAAATATCTCTCTCTCTCTTTGTATGTCTGAACCCCTAACCCTATCTATATCTAAACCACTAACCACTAATCTTTCTCTCACTATATAAACCCATAACCTGCAATCTCTCTCTCTAAACCCATAACCTCAAATATCTCTCTTCCTAAATATCTCTTTCTCTCTCTAAAATATCTCCCTCTCTCTCTCTAAAATATCTCTCTATCTCATTCTAAACTCCTCTCCCAAATATATCACTATTCCTCTCTCTCTAAAGTCTTAACCACCTCTCTCTCTCTAAACCCCTAACCACCATTCCCTGTCTCTCTAAAACACTAACCACCATTCCTCACCCACTCCCTCTCTCTCTAAACCTATAACTCCCAATCTTTCTCTCTCTCTCTCTCTCTCTCTATATATATATATATAACCTATAAACCCTAAACGTCGATCTCTTTATATCTCTCTAAACCTCTAACCCCTAAACCCCAATCTCTCTTTCTCTTTAAGCCCCTAACTCAAATCTCTCTCTCTCTCTCTCTCTCAATTCGTAGCTTGTAATCTCTCTCTCTTTAAACCCCTCACCCCTAATCTATCTCTCTCTAAATCCCTAACCCCTAATATCTCTCTCTCTCTCTCTCTCTCTCTCTTTTTATCTCTCTCTCTCTCTAAACCCCTAAACCCAAAAATATATCTCTAAGCCCATAACATCCAATAACTCTATCTATCTAAAATTTGAACCCCCAATCACTATATCTCCCTCTCTCTAAGTAAATAACACAATCTCTCTCTCTCTCTCTAAACCATTACCCCCAATCTCTTTCTCTTTATATCTCTCTTTATCCCTAACACATCTCTCTCTCTCTCTCTATGAAATCCTAACCCAAAATCTCTCTCTCTAAACCCCTAACCCTCTCTCTCTATCTATTATATATCTAAACCCCTAACACCCAATCTCTATCTCTCTATCTATTTCAAAACTTAACCCATAGTCTATCTCCCTCTCCAAACCTCTCTCCAAACCGCTAACCCCTTTTACCTCTCTAAATCACTATCCTAGAATCTCTCTCTCTCTCTCTCTCTATCTATATATATAAAATGATAACCCTTAATCTCTCTCTCTCTGAACCCATAACCCATTCTCTCTCTCTCTCTAAACCCCTAACCTGCAATATTTATCTATATTTCTCTCTCTAAACCCATAACCTTCAATCTCTCTCTTTCTCTCCAACCCACTAACCCAACATCTTTGTCTCTCTAAACCTTAACACTCCAGTCTCTCTCTCTCTCTCTCTCTCTAAACCACCAGCCCACAATCTCTCTCTCTCTCTCTTTCTCTTTGTAAACCCCTAACCCTAATCTCTCTCTCTCTCTCTCTCTCTCTCTCTCTGTAAACTCCTAACCCTAATCTCTCTCTAGCCCACAATCTCTCTGTAAACCCCTAAGCCCCAATCTCTCTCACTGTAATTTTTTTCTCTCTCTCTCTCTCCCTCTCTCAACCCCTACCCCGAAACCCTCTCTCTTTCTATATACATATCTATTTAAATGCTTAAACCTAGTTCTTTCTCTTTATTTATCTAAACTCCTAATATCTCCTGAGATCCCTAACCCTCAATATCCCTCTCTCTCTCTGTCTAAATCTATATCCTCCAATCTCTCTCCTATTATTTTCCTCTCTAAATCCCTATCCCCCAATCTCTTTATTAAACCAATAACCTCCAATTTCTCTCTCTCTCTCTCTAAACCCATGACCTATCTCTCTCTCTCACTAGAACACTAATCCCCCATATCTCTCTTACTAAACCCTCAACTTCTCAGAGTCTCTCTTTTTAAATCCCTAAATCCCAATATTTCTCTCTCTCTCTCTCTCTCTCTCTCTCTCTCTATATATATATATATATATATATGTAAACCCCTAACCCCCAATCTCTCTCACCCTCTAATCCCCTAAACCCCAATATATATATATATATATATATCTCAACCCATAATTCCCAATATTTCTCTTTGTAAGACGCTAACCTCCAATCTTTCTCTCCCTCTCTCTCTAAACCCCTTGTAAGAAATTTCTCTCTCTCTCTCTCTCTCTCCTTCTATCTATATAAATCCCTAGCATTAGTATTTATCTCTCTAAACCTATAATTTCTAACCATTCTCTCCCTCTGTCTCTAATCCCCTTGCCCCAAATATCTCTTACTTTCTCTCTCTCTCTCTCTCTCTCTCTCTCTCTCTATTCATTTATCTATCTATCTAAGTCCCTAAGCTTAATATCTCTCTCTAAAGTCCTAACCCCCAAACTCTCTCTATTTATTTATATATCCAAACCAATAACCACTAATTTCTCTCCTTCTATTTTTCTCTCTCTATAAATTCCTAACCCCAATCTATCTCTCCCTCTAAACCCCTAACCTTCAATCTTTCTCTCTCTCTCTCAATCCCTAACCCACAATGTCTCTCTTTATCTCTCTCTCTCTCTCTCTCTCTCTCTTTCTGTAGACCTCTAACCTCTAACCTCTCGATATCTCTCTCTCTACACATACACACACCCTTAATTTATTTCCCCTCACCCTTAATTTATCTCCCTCTAGAAACCCGTAACCCCCAAGCTTCCTCTCCCTTTCTCACACTATAAACCCCTAACCCCCTATATTTTACTTTCTCTCTCACCCTCTAAACCTATAACCATAAATCTCTCTCTCTCTCTCTCTCTCTCTCTCTCTCTCTCTATCTATCTATCTATCTATCTATTTAAACCCCTAAACCCCAATCTATCTCTCTAAACTGATAACCTCCAATATATATCTCTCTCCTTCTTTCACTCATAAGCAACAATATTTCTCTCTCTAAACATCTAATGTCCAATTTCTCTAACTAAACTCCTAACCCAATCTCTCTCTTTAAATACGTAACCTTTAATATCTCTCTCTTTAAATCCCTAAGCTCCAATTTCTCTCTCTCTCTCTCTCTAAATTCTTGAACCTGAATATTTATATCTCTTTTTCTCCCTCCAAACCCCTAATCCCCAATCTCTCTCTCCAGATCTCTCTGTCTCTCTTTGTCTCTAAACCACTTATCAACAATCTCTCTTTTTCCATCTAGACCTCTAATCCTTTCATCTTGAATTTATCTCCCTCTCGAAACCCCTAACCCCCAATCTTTCTCTCCCTTTCTCATGCTTCATGCTCTAAACACCTATCCCCCTATATTTTACTTTCTCTCTCACCCTCTAAACATTTAGCGACCAATATCTCTCTCTCTCTCTCAATGGCTAACTACCAATATATCTCTTTTTCTAAATCCCTAACCCCCAATCGCTCTCTCTCTCTCTCTCTAAACCCCTAACCTCTAATCTCTCTCTCTCTCTCTCTCTCTCTCTCTCTATATATATATATATATATAAACCTGTAATGCTGAATATTTGTCTCTCTAAACCTCTTTCTGTCTCCCTTTAATCCGCTTTCCCCAAATCTATATATATATATCTATTTATATATATAAGCACCTAACCTCTCTTTATAAAACCCTAACCCCCAATATCTCTCTCTCTCTCTCAATCCCTAACCCCAATCTCTCTCTCTCTCTCTTTATCTCAACTTTTAATCTATAATCTCTCTCACTCTCTCTATAAACTCCTAATCTGGAATCCCTCTCAGAACCCCAAATCATAATCTCTCTTTAAAACCATAACCCCAAATCTCTCTCTCTCTCTCTTTGTCTATCTAAACTCCTAACCATATCTATATCTAAACCACTAACCCCCAATCTTTCTCTCACTATCTAAACCCATAACCCCCAATATTTCTCTCTGTCTCTCTCTAAACCCATAACCTACAATCTCTTTCTCTAAACCCATAACCTACAATCTCTTTCTCTAAACCCATAACCTCAAATCTCTCTCTTCCTAAACATCTCTTCTCTCTCTAAAATCTCTCCCTCTCTCTCTCTAAAATCTCTCTATCTCTCTCATTCTAAACCCCTCACCCCAATTATCTAACTATTCCTCTCTCTGTAAACTCTTAACCACCTCTCTCTCTAAACCCCCAACCACCATTCCCTCTCTCTCTAAAACACTAACCACCATTCCTCACCCACTCTCTCTCTCTATAAACCTATGACTCCCAATCTCTCTCTCTCTCTCTCTCTCTCTCTCTCTCTCTCTCTCTCTCTATATATATATATATATATATATATATATATATGACCTATAAGCCCTAAACCCCGATCTCTTTATATCTCTCTGAACCTATGACCCCTAAACCCCAATCTCTTTTTCTCTTTAAGCCCATAACCTCAAATCTCTCTCTCTCTCTCTCTCTCTCTCTCTCTCTCTCTTAATCTGTAGCCTATAATCTCTCTCTAAACCCCTCGCCCCTAATATATATATCTCTCTAAATCCCTAACCCCTAATCTCTCTCTTTCTCTTTCTCTCTCTCTCTCTCTCTCTCTCTCTCTCTCTCTCTCTCTCTCAAAACCCCAAAATCTCTCTCTAAGCCCATAACATCCAATAACTCTATCTATCTAAAATTTCAACCCCCAATATCTATATCTCCCTATCTCTACATAAATAACACAATCTCTTTCTCTCTCTGTCTCTCTAAACTATTAACCCACAATCTCTTTCTCTTTATATCTCTCTTAATCCCTAACACATCTCTCTCTCTCTCTCTCTCTAAATCCTAACCCAAAATATCTCTCTCTCTAAACCACTATCCCTCTCTCTATATCTATTTGTATATCTAAACCCATAACACCCAATCTCTATCTCTCTATCTATTTAAAAACTTAACCCCCAGTCTATATCCCTCTCCAAACCTCTCTCCAAACTGCTAACCCCTTTTATCTCTCTAAATCCCTAACCTGGAATCTCTCTCTCTCTCTCTCTCTCTCTCTATATATATATATATATAAACTAATAACCCTTAATCTCTTTCTCTCTCTAAACCCATAACCCATTCTCTCTCTCTCTCTAAACCCATAACCCATTCAATCACTCTTTCTCTCTAAACCCCTAACCTCTAATATTTATCTATGTTTGTCTCTCTAAACCCATAACCTTCAATATATCTCTTTCTCTCTAACCCACTAACCCATAATATTTGTCTCTCCAAACCTTAACAGTCTGGTATCTCTCTCTCTCTAAACCACTAGCCCACAATCTCTCTCTCTCTAGCTCATAATCTCTCTATAAACCCCTAACCCCCAATCTCTCTCACTATAAACATTTTTTCTCACTCTCTCTCCCTCTCTAAACCCCTACCCCAAATCCCTCTCTCTTTCTATCTATATATCTATTTAAACTCTTAAACCCCATTCTTTCTCTTTATTTATCTAAACTACTAATATCTCCCGAGATCCCTAACCCTCTCTCTCTCTCTCTCTCTAAATCTATATCCCCCAATCTCTCTCCTTTTATTTTCCTCTCTAAACCCCTATCCCCCAATCTCTTTCTTAAACCAATAACCTCCAATTTCTCTCTCTCTTTATCTCTCTCTCTAAACCCATGAACACTAATATCTCTCTCACTAGAACACTAACCCCCCATATCTCTCTTAGTAAACCCTCAACCTCTCTCTCTCTCTTTTAAACCCCTAATCCCCAATATTTCTCTCTCTATGTAAACCCTTAATCCCCAATATCTCTCTCCCTGTAATCCCCTGACCCCTAATATATATATATATATATCAACCCATAATGCCCAATATTTCTCTCTGTAAGACACTAACCTCCAATATTTCTCTCCCACTCTCTCTAAACCCCTTGTATGAAATCTCTCTCTCTCTCTCTCTCTCTCTCTCTCTCTCTCTCCCTCCCCCCTTCTATCTATATAAATCCCTAGTATTAGTATTTATCTCTCTAAACCTATAATTTCCAGCCATTCTCTCCCTCCATCTCTAATCCCCTTGCCCCAAATATCTCTTACTCTCTCTCTCTCTCTCCCTCTTCATTTATCTATATATCAAGTCCCTAAGATTAATATCTCTCTCTAAACTCCTAACCCCCAGACTCTCTCTATTTATTTATATATCTTAAACCATAACCACTAATCACTCTCTTTCTATTTTTCTCTCTCTATAAACTCCTAACCCCAATCTATCTCTCTCTCTAAACCCCTAACCTTTGATCTTTCTCTCTCTCTCAATCCCTAACCCACACTGTCTCTCTTTATCTCTCTCTGTAGACCTCTAACCTCTAACCTCTCGATCTTTCTCTCTCTACATGCACACACGAAAACCACATATCATCAATATATTCCTCTAAACGTGAAACCCCTAACCCCTTACCCCCAATCTCTCTCTCTCTCTCTCTCTCTATATATATATATATATCAACTCCCAATCCCCAATCTCTATCTCTAAACCTCCTAAGCACAATATATCTCTTTCTCTCTCTCTAAACCCATAACCCAAAATCTCCCTCTCTCTCTCTCTGGGTCTTAACCCCTAACCACCAATCTTTGTGTTTCTCTATCTAAACCCCCAAACCCCAATATCTCTCTTTCTCCCTAAACCCATAACCTCCAATATCTCTCTCTCTTTAAACCTCTATCCTCCAATCTCTCTCTCTCTCTCCCCCTCTCTCTCTCTATTTATCAAAATCTATAAGCCCTAAACCCCAATATCATTATATCTTTCTAAACCTCTAACCCATAAACCCTAATCTCTCTCTGTAAACCCCTAGCCCCCAAAATATCTCTCTCTCTATTTATCAAAACCTATAAGCCCTAAACCCCAATATCTTTATATCTTTCTAAACCTCTAAACCCTAAACCCTAATCTCTCTTTGTAAACCCCTAACCCCAAATCTCTTTGTTTCTCTCTCTCTCTCTCTCTATCTCTCCAAATTCCTAGCCCTTAATCTCTCCTCTCTCCCTGAACCTTTCACCTCTAATCCATCTCTCTCTAAATCCCTAATATCTCTATTTTTATGTCCCTCTCTCTCTCTAAACCCATAAACCACAAAATATGTCTCTAAACCCTTAACATCCAATCTCTCTATCTATCTAAACTCCTAAAACCCAATCTCTCCCCCCCTCTCTCTAAGTTCATAACACGCAGTCTCTCTCTCTCTCTCTATCTCTCTCTAAACTACTAACCCCCAATCTCTTTCTCTTACTAACACTCTTAACCCCTAACACATCTCTCTCTCTATCTCTCTCTCTCTGTGAAACCCTAACTCTAAATTTATCTGTCGCTCTATCTCTAAACCCCTAACCCTCTCTCTCTTTCTATTCATCTCTCTAAACCCATAAAAACCAACCCCTCTTTCTCTATCTATTTAACATACTAACCCCCTATCTCTCTCCTTGTAAACCCCTAACCTATAGTCCCACACTCTCCCTCTCTCTCTAAACTGCTAACCCTTTTTATCTTTCTAAACCCTTAAACTGGAATCTCTCTCTCTCTCTATCGATCTATTTATCAATTGACTATCTATCTATATATCTACCTACCTTTATAAACTCCTAACCCTAATCTCTCTCTCACCTAACCCCTTGTTTCTCTCTCTCTAAACTCCTAACCCTTAGTCTCTCTCTCTCTTTATCCACATAAACACCTAACTCCTAATCCCCAACCTCTCCCTCTCTCTCCCTTTCTTTGTCTATCTCTCTCATGCTCTAAAATCCTAACCTCAAATCTCTCTCTCTCTCTCTCTCTCTAATCCCCTAATCCCAAATCTTTCTCTCTATCTCTAAACCCTTAACCTCCAATACCTCTCTATATTTCTCTCTCTAATCCGTAACCTTCAACCTTTCTCTCTCTCTAACTTTCTAACCCATAATCTCTATTTCTATTTATCCCTCTCTCTCAACCCCTAACCCTTAATTTTTCTCTCTCTAAACCTTTACACTCGAATATTTCTCTCTCTCTAAACCACTAGCGCAAAATATCTCTCTCTCTCTCTCTCTATATGTAAACCCCTAACCCCCAATAGCTCTCTCTCTCTAAACTTCTAATCCCTAAATCCCAATTTCTTTCCCTCTCTCTCTCTCAACCCATATACCCCTAGTATATCTCTCTCTTTGTATTTGAACCCATAAACCCTAATCTCTCTCTCTCTCTCTATATATATAAACCCATAGCCGCCAATCTCTCTAAACTCCTAACCCCCAATCACTATATGTGTGTGTGTGTAACCCCCAATCTCTCTCTCTGTAAACCTCTCAACCCATCTCTATCTCTTTCTAAACCCCTATCCCAAATCCATTTCTCTATCTATCTAAACCTTAAACCCCATCCTCTCTCTTTATTTATCTAAACCCCTAATTTATTTGCCAAAACCCCTAACCCCCCCCCCTCGCTCTCTCTA
>LPNX010748156.1:69335-84496 GCA_001517045.1 Pseudotsuga menziesii | reverse complement strand
CATAAACCTTGGTTAAAGAGGTATAATGTCATTGCTTGCTAATAAATTGAGTTTTGAGACTTTTTAAGCATTTTAACTAGGATTTTTACTTAGACTACGTGATGTACTAACTTCCCGTATTAACTCCAAGATTGAGCATTTGCAGGACAGCTAGGAGGGAAATGGAAGATAGAGAATGGATCCTTAGTGTACACAGATGGATGAAGATTCAACGGTTAGGTGATGTGGCCTGTACAGATGTCAAGTCAACTTCAGTCAAGGGCAGCCACCTGTTCTACATCCAGCACAAAAGAAGGAACAGTTTTTGATTTTGTGGAGTCTCACGATTCTGATGAGGATCTCGTTAGCTATGTTCATTAATTAGGTTGCAGAATTATAGCATTTCTAGTTGTGTTTCGAATTTGTATAAATCCCTCATAAAACAATGAAGAAGGATCACGATTTTGAGGAGGAACGCATTTTTGCTTCTGAACTACGTGGTATTGCTGTGTAAAACAATTTATGGTGAATGCATATCAAGTTTTAGTACTGTAAATCTTTTACTGTGTGTGGAGCAAGGCTTTGGAGGGCCCCCATTGTTGAGTTCACACACTTTTACATTGCCGGTGTAGGGATTTGGTGATTGCAGCGATTTCCTGTTGATGCAAGTTAATTAAATCGTGCTGTTGGTATGTGTTAAACCCTACAGTTTCTAGTTTATCATTGCAGAACAAATTCAATTAATTTTTTAATCGATTTTATTAATGCTCTGTTCCTTTCATTTCATGGTTCAAGCTACAATTTCTATCGTGTTGTATATCACTGGCAATATTGGATAAACGTTGTTCTTTTACTGATTAAATATTGGAAGCATTGATGGATCAGACCACGATATTCTGAGTATTATATATTGTTGTTTATTCAATGGTGAAGTGGTAAAAGACATTTACAAATTATGAACACTGTCTTGTAAGAGAATTTAATTGGTATTTGTTCATTCAGCGCTGGTAGAACCCTGTAGTCTGTATCCTAGGGTTATAGATCTGCTATTTAAATGGTTTTCTTTATCTCAGTCCTTTTTGCTTTCATAAATCAATTACTGTGTGCTTAAAAAGAGACAAATGAAGTCACCCTTGTAAAAGGATTTTGTGTCTGTAAGTTGCAGTATTTTTCATCTGTCAGTAGATTTAAGTTACAGTTAGCTAAATTCCAGATAAGTCTAGCCCCTAAGTCCTAAAACATGGATGTGTCTCGAAGTTTACTGACCCGGATTGATTTAAATTTAAGTTCTGATTCACATTTGTAGATCAGAGCCCAACATTTTGGCGCCGTTGCCTGGGATGCACTATAGAAGCAGACTTGGGAACCTTAGTTTTCTGATAAAAACAAAAATTTCAAACAAAAACACAGAATAGGTTTTACTTTTATGTCAAGACTAAGAGACGAAAAAGGAAGATTTCTTAAAAACCCCCCAAAAACAGAACTAACAGGAGCTTCTCTTCCAAAAGGTTTTATCTCAACAGTTGGTAGTTTAAAAATGTCTGAGGAAGAAACGTCAAAAGGCCCAACAGCTGAACAGAGAAGGGAGTATGAGAGGATGCTAGAAATAGAAAACAAACGAAGACAAGAGAGAAGAGAACAAGAGAGGAGACATGAAAGAGAAGAAGAAAGAGGACATGAGAGAGAGGAGAAGATAGAAGAAGATCAGGAAGCTACCTTCAAATTTCCTATTTTGGACACTAGCATTATCCTAGGACACCCATAAGCTCCGCCTTTTCCCTGCTACCCTTAAGGCAGCTGCCTTGAAGTGGTTTATGGGTCTAGGAGAACATTCTATTACTAGCTGGGATGAAACGAGGAAGATCTTTCTTCGGAAATATCAGGCCTATTGCAGATCAAAGAATCTCAAAGATGACATCTTTCGAATGACTCAACAAGAAGATGAGAGTTTGGAGGAGTATTTGGAAAGGTTCTCATACAACTTACAAAAATCTAAATACAATTCTTTAACATTAGAGATGATTAGAACAATATTTCTGAAAGGGATAAGAGAAGAGTATTTAGATATTTTAAATGTTATGGGCAAAGGTGACATTTCTTACCTTCCTTTTGATGAGATACAAGATTTATGCCAGAAATATTCGAGAGGGAAGGCTAGGACTTGAAAAAGAGACATCATTACCAAAGTAAATAAGTCTGCAAACAGTGGTATTTCTAGGGCTGAGCTTGGAAATCTGCCAGAAGATTTCAAAACTGATTTATTGAGTACATTGGGCACACAGGTTGAAGTAGCAAAAACTAAGAAAATACAAGAACAACAAGACCAGCAAGATCAAGCCTTGTCTATCTTTTGTCCTAAGTGTAGGAAGAAGCACCCACTCAAAGAATGTCCTTTAAATGCTGTTGAAATTTGTGGTTTATGTACTTTTAATCATAAAACTGATGACTGCCCTAGATTGAAAGAGTTGCAGGCAGCTCGAATGTAGGAGAATCAAAGCATGGAGTCTCTTTACTTCATGGGACAACGAAGACCTTGGCAGCCACGATTCTTAGGTATGTCTCAAGACCCTATGCAACAATTTAATGCAAATTATCAAACTCCTATTCAGAATTCATGGAGTGCACCCATGCCTTGGAAAACTTGGTCTCCTCCCTTAGCCCAATCTGCTCCAAATTGGAGAGGTTATGCCCATGGTAATCAGACATATCAGCAGGCCTATTTGCAGCCATACCAACAACCTTCAGCCTACCCCCAATACCAGCAGCATCAAGTCCAAACTCCTTCTTATCAAGCCCCATCTTACCAAGTCCCATCTTTCCAACAACCCAATATGGCTCCACAATTGGGTCCACCACCTCAACAACTTCAATTGCCATCCAATCAGCCTCCACCTCGGCCTACATAACTACTAGCTTAGCCAATTCCAAATCCAAACAATAAAACAGAAAGACCTATGTATAATGTTGATGATGGAATGGCACTTCCCTACTCAGTTCTTCCACTGCAAAATATTACTTTAAGATCTGGGAAAACCTTGCAAAAAGAATCTACTGTTATTTTAGAAGAACAAACAGAAAATGAGAAAAATTCAAAAAAATTAAATACAAAAAAATCTCAGTCAGAAAATCAGAGTCAAAAAGGAAAAACTTTAGTATCATATGAATCGCCTTTCCCAGAAAGGTTGGTTAAAGAAAAACCTTCAATTTTCTTACCTAACTTTGATGTTTTGAATGAGTTAAAAGATGCATATGTCAAAATTCCTTTATTGCAGGCTATAAAAGATATTCCAATTTTCACTAAAGCAGTTAAAGAATTATGTCTTAATAAAAGGAAGAAGGATCCATCCAAAATACATGTGGTAGGCAATCTAGCAGGACTGATGTCTAACACCATTTTTATTGAAAAATATATGGATCCTGGGATTCCAATGGTTACAATTACTATTAATAATTTTTCAATTCCAAAGACATTGATTGATTTAGGTGCTGCCATTAATGTTATGACGCTTGAGACAATGGAATACCTTCATTTGAAAAACCTCTGACCAACAACAACAGTCTTGGAATTAGCTGATAGGTCTAAAATTACACCTGAAGGGGTCTTAGAAGATATCACTGTTTCTTTAGACTCCTGGGAGTACCCTGTTGATTTCATAGTCCTACAGCCAAAGTATAACCTATGAGGTCACCCTTTGATTCTTGGCAGACCATGGTTGGCAACAACAGATGCCTTCATAGGGTGTAGGTCAGGTAGCATGCTTATCTCACATGGGACAGAGAGAAAACAAATTACACTCTACCCTTCTGCCCAAAGACCTTCTACATTAGATCAGTTGTCATGGATTAATGAAACTAAAGAAAAAGAAGAAGAAGTAATTCAACCTATCTTGAGTATCAACCAGTTCTATGACTTTTAGGAAGCAAATAATGAAGGTTTGTTAGATTATTTTATTGCTGAACCTGATATTTCTGAAGAATTAAGAGACATACAATATGCTGCAGCAAATCAGGTTTTGGGTTATAATTTTCAGGAAAATTGCACAATACATTCTCTAGCATTGGCACTTCATGATATTCTCAATGTTCATTCAATCACAGATATTCAGAGTAAGACAATTGAAATCAGTCCAGGCAAAAGTTTAAATATAAGTGCACATCTTACTCCATCACAAGAAGAACAATTGATTAATTTACTGAATACACATTCACATGCATTTTCTTGGGAGTACACTGACATGCCTGGTATTCCTCATGAGACATGCACTCACCATATTTACACAGATGATAAGATCAAGCCTCTTAGACAACCACAACGCAGAATGAACCCTATATTAAAAGAAATAGTCAAGGAAGAGCTGCAAAAGTTGTTAAAAGTAGGGTTTATCTACCCCATTTCCGACATCCAATGGGTTTCCCCCTTGGTTGTTGTCCCTAAAAAGAATGGTAAATGGCGTATATGTGTGGATTACAGGGAATTAAATAAAACAACATTAAAAGACTACTTCCCATTGCCCTTCATTGATCAGGTGTTGGATACCCTAGCTGGCAAAGAGTATTTTTCATTTTTAGATAGTTTCAGTGGTTATAATCAAATCAGTATTGCAACAGAAGACCAGGACAAAACCACCTTTACATGTCCCTGGGGCACCTATGCCGACAAGGTTTTACCTTTTGGCTTATGTAATGCCCCAGCTACCTTTCAGAGGGCGGTCCTGGCCATCTCTGCCGATTTGGTTCATGAGTGTGTTGAGATTTACATGGATGATTTTTCTGTTTATGGAAGTAATTTTGAAGATTCTTTGGCAAACCTGGAAAAAATTCTAAAAAGATGTGTTGACTCAAACCTTTCCCTCAGTAATGAAAAATGTTTTATGATGATGACTGAAGGTATAGTCTTAGGACATCACATTTCTGCATCTAGTATAAAAGTTGATCCTGCTAAAATTCAAATAATTGAGAATTTATCGAAACCAACAACTCAGACAGATGTAAGAAGCTTTTTAGGGTATGCAGGCTATTATCGTAGATTTATTGCAAATTTCAATAAGATAGCTCTGCCATTGTTCAAATTGCTTTCTAAAGATGTGAATTTTAATTGGGATACTGATTGTCAATCTGCATTTCAGACACTAAAGAAAAAACTCTCAACTGCACCCATTTTAAGAGGACCAAATTGGGCATTACCTTTTCATATTTCTACTGATGCCTCTGCTACTGCCATAGGGGCTTCATTAGGCTAGAAAGAACATACTTTAACTTATGCAATCTATTTTATAAGTAAAAATCTGTCACCTGCAGAGTTAAACTATACAATCACTGAAAAGAAATGTTGGCCATGGTTCATGCTGTAAATAAGTTTCGTCATTACATAACTGGTTATGAAATTTTTGTCCATACAGATCATTCAGCCATACGGTATTTAATGAACAAGTCTATCACTAATGGTCGAATTACTAGATGGTTATTATTAATGCAGGAATTCAACATCACTGTTCTAGATCGACCAAGACGAGAAAATCAAGTGGCAGACTTCCTGTCTCGTTTACACAATACTGGTGAGATTGTTCCTGTTTCTGATAGTTTTCCTGATGAACACCTGATTGCAATTTCTGTTATCACTCCTTGGTATGCTGACATTGCTAATTACTTATCATCGGGCCAATTACCACCATCTATGACCTCTAAAGAAAAGAAAAAGATGATTAAACAAAGTGCTAGGCATATATGGGTTAATGGTGATCTCTTTTATACAGGATATGATCTAATTATAAGACGATGTGTACGACAGGATGAAATCTTAGATATTTTAAAAGCATGTCATGATGAACCATGTGGTGGTCATTTTGCAGATAAAAGGACAGCATACAAGATACTCAATCTGGGGTATTATTGGCCTACTATCTTCAAGGATGCTAAGAGGTATGTTAGAAGTTGTGATACTTGCCAAAGGATGGGATGGCTAGTCCGGTCTGATGAAATGCCACTCCATCCCCAAATCCTCATTGAACCATTTGAAAAGTGGGCCCTTGACTTCATTGGTCCAATTAATCCACCATCACAAGGGAAGAAGTACATTCTAGTCTGTACGGACTATGTTACTAAGTGGGTAGAGGCCAAGCCTTTACCAAGATCCACGGAGCAGACTGTGGTAAACTTTCTTTTTGAGGAAATCTTTGTTAGATTTGGGGTGCCTAGGGAAATTGTAACTGATCAAGGTTCCCAATTTACTTCCAAATTAGTGCAAGAGATAGCAGAAAAATACAAGATCAAGCACAGAAAGTCCACCCCTTACCATCCACAAGCCAATGGCCAAGTGGAATCTACCAATAAAACCCTAGAAGGCATCATTACCAAAACTGTTCAGATGCATAGGAAGGATTGGTCAGCAAGGCTTATTGAAGCTTTATGGGCATACCGGATCACTTGGAAAAACAGTACTGGTTTTTCTCCTTACCAGCTTGTCTACGGTAAGAAAGTCCTCCTCCCTATAGAGTTTCAAATTCATACATTCAAGTTGGCAGCAGATTTGGGCATGGATCTTTCTGAGGCTCAGAAAGAAAGACTACTTCAGTTAAACCAGCTAGATGAGATCAGACAGGCTGCCATAGAACACAATATTCTTATCCAACAGCAGCGAGCTCAATGGCATGACAAATTTATCAAAAAGAAGCAATTTCATATTGGTGACTGGGCATTATTATTTGACTCAAAATTTAAAGATTTCAAAGCCAAATTCACTACTCATTGGCTTGGTCCATATGAGATTGTTGATGTCTATGACAATGGGTCAGTCAAACTTCAAACCATAGATGATGAAGCATGTCAATTTGTGGTCAATGGCCACCGGCTCAAGATGTACACTAAACCTATCAATAGGACAGATTTTATACAACAGCTTTCACAACAAAAGGAAATGCAAGTGCTGGATAAACACATCAGTGTTTTTCCTTCACCTACTCCTTAGCTGCTCTGATACAGCTAGCAAATAAAACAAAAAGAGCAAAAGAAAACAAAAATTGAAAAAAAAATATATATATATATAAAATAAAAACAAGAAAAAAAGGAAGTTTAGTTGTGAAAACTAGTTCACTGGCACAATATAAACTTGAATTTTCTGTGGAAAACCAGGCTTGCCTGGCCATTGCAAATTCAAATAAAAATCTTTTTCCAATTTCCTGTTTTGTTTTACAAATAATGAAGATCTTGTTTGACTTGAGGACAAGTCAAAAGTTAGGCCTGTGAGGGGGATGAACATGTTCATGCTTCTTTAGAACCCTCCAAGTCTTTTTCATATACAGAGGATTGTGATTTTTCATCAACAGAAGGGACCTGATTACCAGACCTGATTACCAGCAATACAAGAGATTTTTAAAGGCAGAGGGCCCTGACTTTTGGCAAGGTAGAAGAGATCTACAAAGAGACTTGACTTTCAGTGAAGCTGAAGGAATTTGAGATAGCAGCAGACAGAAGACATCAGAAGGACAATCAGAATACAAACCAACTTCAAACAGGAAGCAAGCTCATCATACAGGAACATCAAGCAAGTCTGTGAGAATTTATAGTTTTATGTTTAAAAAGTTTCAGAATTCTTTTTGTTTTTAAGTGATGACATTTTACCAATTATTGCAAGCTTGACTACCTATTATTTGCCTTTCATTAGTCTCTGCCAGTACCTTACTTTCCTTCCATTAGTCTCTGTCAGCACTTCATTTTTTTCATCTCTGCCAACACTTCATTTTCCACCTTAGGGGTCAGGATGGTTGTCAGGATCAAACCCAAGGGAAATTTTAAATGGCCAACATCTATACTGGACTCTACAGGATATATACTACATTTTACAGGACATACATTGCATTCTACATGATGCATATTGCATACTACAGGCAGAGTTTCAATTGGGTTGAAGAATAAACAAGGTCTCTTTCTCAGCAAAAGTGAAACGTTGACATAAAAGAATTTCAAAGGTCTCTTTTGTATATGTATAGTGCATCATGCATTGGTTAATTTGAGGAAGAAAACAAGGCATATATACATCTTCAGCACAGTTTTATGGAAGGTTTATTTTAAGAGAAAAGAAAGATTCTTTTATACAGCCTGTTTATTAAAAATATTGGGTATATAACGAACTGAAGTATATATTGCAATTTATGCATTCAACATTGGGCATAGAAAGAGATTGATATGTTTTATCGAAACCTTACTTTTATTTTCTTTCCTAAGTAAATAATTAGATGGAAATTCCATATCATGAAATGATGGAAGAAAAATGTGGAATGATGCCCACGACAGCACATAAAAGAGATTGATTTCTACATTATATACCACGATTTGGTTATTCTCTTTGAGGCCGAGTCCAATTTTTGCTTCTGCATATGAAATCAATTGCTGTATGAAGGTAATTGACAGAAAAAAGAGGCCGTGAGCTACAGGAAGTATGAATACAGTATTTGCTGAAGACAATCGACAGAGAGAAGAGGCCGTGGTTTACAGAGACACCATTTGCTGAAGATAACGCGCAGGAAAGAAGACAGCCAGTGAAAGAGAAGCTGTGGATACACCAATCTCTGTGAAAATCGTGCAGGAAGAAGTAAAAAATGGTTACACCAGAGAAGAGGTAAGCTTAAACCCCTTTTCTTTGCTGGATACTCTGTTTTAGACCAACAAAAAATTCACAAATTCAGAGTATTGCTGTGGGAAAGGAAGATAGAAACAGAGTTAAAGGTTGAAAGGTTCATGTTTTCCTTTTAAATCCAAAATGTCAGCTAGATTGGAACCAGAAACATTTAATCCCAATGATATTCATGAAAGTTGCCTTGAGATTTTTGCAAATAAGTAGTGGATCAATTTCTTTGAAAAATTTAATGGGCACAATGAGCAGGCTAGTCTAGTTTTTGCTGAGACCTTCCATGGAGAAAGAGTTAGAGTGGGGAATTTGCAATTTAGACTGTCAGAAGACATCCTAGCTCAAGTTACTGGTCTGCCACAGCAGGGGGAAAGGTTCTTCAAAACTAAACATTTTAAAGAGAAGGTATGGATGCCATTTTTATGTAGGTCTAGGGCAGGATCAGTCAATTGGAAAAAAGGGATACCAAGAAGTTGGCTAGTTCATCCATGGGATGAAATAGTTTACATCATTCAGAAATTTATTACTTGTGAAGGCATATTTAGCATTGTTTACCTTTATCACATCAAGCTGCTACAACATCTAAAGGGAGAATGTGAAATCAATATGCCTTACTTCCTGCTTCAGAGTCTAACTAAGATGGCTAAGGTTGTCCAAAGGCGTCCAAAAGACAAGGTAACAAGTCTTTTCCACTGTGGTCTTATTAAAATCATTATCCAACATGAATTACAAAGACAAAATTTGACATGGTCAGGGTTTCTAGTTCATAATCAATTTGAAGAGCAGGAAGAGTTACTTGAAGAAGGCTCAAAGGAAGATGAATTGCTGATGCTGACATACCCTGAGGCAACAAGCTCAAAACCGCCAAAGGGGAAGAAGAAAAAGAAGGAAGTATTGCTGATTACTGATGATGAGGACAGCTCTGAGGCAGCAAGTTCAAAACAGCCTCAGAGAAGGATACAAACTAGAAGTGTGAAGAAGAAAGAAAAACAATATCAAAAACAAGATCAGCTCTTCACCACCTATCAGAGAAAGTCAAGAAAATACAAGCAAGCTCAAAGTCAATCAGCATTAGAAGATGAGGAACATATACAGACTTTGGAGAGTCCAGGAGAAGATCCAGCAGTTGAAAAAGGACAAGATATCCTAAATCCTGATGAGGTGATCAGACAAACAAAGAAAATCAACATCTTCTTAGACCAGCAGGAAAAAGAAAAAGGAAAGCAGTTAAAACAGGAATTACCCAAAGGTTCAAGTTCTCTCTTCTCAGAACAGCAGGCTATGGAAGAGGAAAAAGAGTATTCAGTACAAGAGCATGGAGAATTGGGTATGGATGCAAATTCTGAGCAGCTTCCAATAAAAATGAAGAAAAAGAAAGTTTCCAAAAACAGTAAGGAGATCAATAAATTGAAACTTGAGCTAAAGGAACTTGAACAAAAGAATGAGAAGTTAAGAGAAGTAAATTGGAAGCTGAAGGTTCAAAGAACACGCATCACTAAACAAGCATATAGATGGTACAAGCAAAGGAAGGTTTACAAGGCTAAGTATGAAAAGTTGAAGATCCTCTATGCATCTCGAGCATCAACAGATGCATCATCATAGACAGAAGACTAGAAGCAGAATAAACAGCAATAAAATTTTGGTTTTTGAACAGGGTCAAAGTTTTTGGCATGAGGACATGCAGCAGTTTCCTCTTG
Organism: Pseudotsuga menziesii; assembly: GCA_001517045.1. Classification (NCBI taxonomy): domain Eukaryota; kingdom Viridiplantae; phylum Streptophyta; class Pinopsida; order Pinales; family Pinaceae; genus Pseudotsuga; species Pseudotsuga menziesii. The sequence goes on along the minus strand of LPNX010748156.1, from coordinate 74,197 downwards.
GGGGAGATGTTGGGCACTGTTTTTGACCCCTTTTTGCCTCTTAGATATCTTTCATTTCCTTCATAAAACATCCATATTGAGTAGAAAGCTTTAAAGTACATCCATAAACCTTGGTTAAAGAGGTATAATGTCATTGCTTGCTAATAAATTGAGTTTTGAGACTTTTTAAGCATTTTAACTAGGATTTTTACTTAGACTACGGGATGTACTAACTTCCCGTATTAACTCCAAGATTGAGCATTTGCAGGACAGCTAGGAGGGAAATGGAAGATAGAGAATGGATCCTTAGTGTCCACAGATGGATGAACATTCAACGGTTAGGTGATGTGGCCTGTACAAATGTCAAGTCAACTTCAGTCAAGGGCGGCCACCTGTTCTACATCCAGCACAAAAGAAGGAACATTTTTTGATTTTGTGGAGTCTCACAATTCTGATGAGGATCTCGTTAGCTATGTTCATTAATTAGGTTGCAGAATTATAGAATTTCTAGTTGTGTTTCGAATTTGTATAAATCCCTCATAAAACAATGAAGAAGGATCACGATTTTGAGGAGGAACGCATTTTTGCTTCTGAACTACGTGGTATTGCTGTGTAAAACAATTTATGGTGAATGCATATCAAGTTTTAGTACTGTAAATCTTTTACTGTGTGTGGAGCAAGGCTTTGGAGGGCCCGTTGAGTTCACACACTTTTACATTGCCGGTGTAGCGATTTGGTGATTGCAGCGATTTCCTGTTGATGCAAGTTAATTAAATCGTGCTGTTGGTATGTGTTAAACCCTACAGTTTCTAGTTTATCATTGCAGAACAATTCAATTAAGTTTTTAATCGATTTTATTAATGCTCTGTTCCTTTCATTTCATGGTTCAAGCTACAATTTCTATCGTGCTGTATATCACTGGCAATATTGGATAAACGCTGTTATTTTACTGATTAAATATTGGAAGCATTGATGGATCAGAACACAATATTCTGAGTATTATATATTGTTGTTTATTCAATGGTGAAGTGGTAAAAGACATTTACAAATTATGAACACTGTCTTGTAAGAGAATTTAATTGGTATTTGTTCATTCAGCGCTGGTAGAACCCTGTAGTCTGTATCCTAGGGTTATAGATCTGCTATTTAAATGGTTTTCTTTATCTTAGTCCTTTTTGCTTTCATAAATCAATTACTGTGTGCTTAAAAAGAGACAAATGAAGTCACCCTTGTAAAAGGATTTTGTGTCTGTAAGTTGCAGTATTTTTCATCTGTCAGTAGATTTAAGTTACAGTTAGCTAAATTCCATATAAGTCTAGCCCCTAAGTCCTAAAACCTGGATGTGTCTCGAAGTTTATTGACCCGGATTGATTTAAATTTAAGTTCTGATTCACATTTGTAGATTAGATCCCAACAAGGACCATACCAAATTGTTAATCACCATTCAAGGAGGCATTACTGCTATGGCATTAACTATTGGGAAGCATAGATTGTGGAGAGGTTAATCACCTGAGTCTTAACCACCATTTGTGGAGACGTTGCATATTTTCAGAGTCTTTGATTTCAGACAGGTTAAAGAATTTCCATAGTATAATCTAATGGGGGCATGTTTTCTGGGCACGCTTGTTTCTTTTCTCTGGAAAGAAGGATTGGTAGTTGGTGCATTTATTATGGCCGTTATGGAACTCTGGAGATTTTGTTGAGAAGCTCTTAATTTTGGCTGGTTGACAAGAATCTCATTAATTTGGCAGCACGGGGTCAGAACCGGGGAAATACACGGAACCTCGAACTTTCCACCCCTGCGAGTAAAGGTTTTGGGGTGCCCTGTTTAATTTCGGTGGTAGGGTTGACCATCTTGGCGAGCATAGGAAGGGGGTATCGCTGGCAGAGGCTGTTCAAAGCTGCAGGCGTTTTTTTTTTTTTTTAGTCACCCCTCGGTGATAAGTAGAGGGTTCACAAGTTTTGGGGGGGCGTCCCGGGAGAGTGGCGAGCTGGATGCTATCTGTCGGACCCCTTAGCGATACTGGGCTCAGAAGCGTCTATCTTTCAGATATTTAGCTGGATGAAATTTGTTTTCAACCCTTGCGCTTTGGGGGGGAGGATCGACCTCGGAGTCCAGATGAGAACGATCGTTATAGTGTTTTCCTCCTGTGCTTTGTGGATGAAGAACAATGTCGACACCTGTGGGCGGATCTGGGTTGCACCTCGCCTAGTTTTAAACCTACGTGTACACCTCTCAGTGTTCAAAGTGCGGAAGTGCCTGCACCAAGGGTAAGTGCATCATCCCAGGATGTTTACAAGCCAGGTAAGATCTTGTTCAACCTTTATAACTGTGGTTTATAGAGGTACTGATCATTATCATAGTGCGACCCCAGGGCTGTGGCTTGGTTTTATGAGACTAGTTGGGAGGTTGTTTTTAGCTTGCGAATACCCTAACATATGATGTTCCTTCTTGCAAGTATTGGGTGGATTAGGGTAAGACGAAGGGAGGGATTTGATTCTCCAATCACATAGACGTCAAAACCCAAGTTGTTAGAAATGTTGCTTCCTTTCAAGTAGAATAGCATTTTTTCTTTTCTTCTGCAAAAGAAATGTAGTGTATTCGGGCCAGTAATGAAGTCTGTGTAACGAGGTCTTTCACTCTCCATTTGCTACCGGCTGTTAAATTATTTCTCTTAAGAATGACCTAGATCCAATAGAGTATCTTAAGGAGGATTACAAATAACTGTTAAATTCTTTTATGACTTATAATTTATTATGCTCAAACTCCTGGTTGCGCCTAAGCATCATTACCAATAGATAAACCACGAAGAAACCAATGAGTGATATTAAATCGGTGTATAGATAATTCGTTCTAATAGAATCTATCAGAACGTATGGGGACTCGTTAAACCTTGATATCCCTACTATATATATATGTATGTGTGGGCGTGTTTTTACAGCTGTGTGTATCGCGATTATTGAGAATTTCGATTGACTGATTTGAAGTTGAATGTGCGAACGTGTTTAAAATATGCTTTTCATCTAGGTTTGAAGAGGAAGTAGTAGAAGAGTCAGATCCAGATCAAGAATATCTTGTCAAAACCTTAATTTTTCCCTTATTTATTTATGTGTGACCGTGGCCAGAGTGAAGCTCTTATCTTGTTAGTTTGCTGAACTTGTGTCTCGAATTTTGTTGAACTGATTTCTATATTGAGAAAGAGGGAGCATGGGGCCTCTCTTCTATTCTTTTCTCCTTGAAATGTAAAGAAAATGGCAGTTGAAAGTACTACGTACTTGTCACCTCCCGACTTGGCTAAAATAATAAAATGATAGCAGCTCTTGGTGGATGTAGCCCTAGATGGGGTGAACCACATACATCCTTGTCTCTCTCTTGTGATTTATGTGTACATTTTTTTGAGAATATGCTCAGGTATGTACTTTTCCAATCTGAACTGTTTTCCAAAGAGTGCTCACTTTCTTATTGGCACAGGTTGAATTCAACAAGTGAACCTAATATCTAATATAGATGAATGCGATTGTTCTGAGGAAGTTGAAGTAATATGTTACAATGCACAGGGTCAAATAAGTATTGTTAGATAAACTGCTCAAAATTTATATTTCAGTCATCTGGTGTAGAATAACTTATTGTTTTAAAAGTTGTAATGGTAGGTGAGTTCAACACCTTGCAAATACTTAAGAGACCCCCTTATGTCAGTCGCCAGTCAATTATATGTGGAGATGTGGGACATTAATGAGAATTCAAATTGATAGATAGGATTGGGACCAAACTATTAGGTTTTGTTAGAAAGCATTTATAGATCACAAAATGTATGATTTAAACAATTGTGACATAAATGATGATATTCATTGGAAAAGTCATAACCATAAGGATTGTTAGAGAAATGTTAATGCATAAAGATATCCTTCATCATCTTTTGATTTATATGCTTCCTTCTCCTGAGAATGATGTTGTAAATAGTGGAGTAAAAAAACTGGAAGTATTTGAATAAAGACCTTTTCCCCAATTTACCAACATATACAAATATTAATCTTGTGAAGAATTATAATGATCGACTCAAATACAATTGAATCATGACCTTTCAGTGATGGGTCCACTATGTGCTTTAATATATGTATATATATATTACCATTGTGTTTATGATTAAGATGTTGTTCTGAGGTAGCTAACACTATGAAAATAATCTTTTGGTTCCTTGGGAGACATTACATTTTCCTTTTCTCTTTGCATGATCACATGTGTGAGAGAAAACGATAAATAAGATGCCAAAAAAGTTAAATCCTAGGACTCAAATCAAAATCCATGCTTATTAAGCATAACCAAGTTTTTCTCCATGTATCGATATGTCCACACTCCAAAGGGTGTCTTAAATTGTATTTCCTAAATTCCATGTTTCCTACTTGGGGTATGAGTTTATCCCCAAAAAACTTATAATTTAACAATTATTCACAAACTTCATGTCTAGATGTAAATTAATTTTATATTTAAGAATCATGTAGATCACAACTCAAGATGGTACAACATAGCAAGGGTGCCTATAGAGAAAGAGATGTTGTTATCTCTAAACTATGAAACATTTGCAAGTATTCAAGATAAATTAGGACGACCTTCAAGACCAACCAATCATCCTAGTTATTGCAATGTGTGAAGCAGCTTCCTAAGACATGAAATTCTCATTTCATAGCGTGTTCATAGCTTAGGAGGCTATGAGAGCTAAATATATTTTTCGTAAATGTCATATCAAATAGACTTGAATTCTCACTACATAGGTGCACTCATCTAGTCCTATGATTACCATGGTAGTCTTCTAATGCGTCCATTCATCAATCTTCGTGTAGGATCTACATGGTGCTAGGTGGAAACCTTACTTGGAGTAAGTTCT
>LPNX010748156.1:45227-63895 GCA_001517045.1 Pseudotsuga menziesii | reverse complement strand
GACTTGTATCCAATATCAATTTTCAAATTCCATTGCAACTAGGAGGACAAGAGAATTGGACATTGCTAGAGAGGTATAAATTGTCGATTGAACTAACCATAGAACTAATTCAATGCTTCAACATTAGTAGGCCCAAATATTATCACAGGGAACAACCCAAGGACAAACCGTGGGACACGAGGAAAAATTTCAATAGAAGTAGACTTTTTCACCCTAAATCACTAGTTACATGTCAATTGTGCATTAATACTATCCATTGAACTATTAGGAAAGTAATCGACATGAAAGAGATAGACTTTGTTTCTTGGCTAGAAAATATATTAATGAAGTCAATCATCAATCCCTACAAACATCTAATTATGTGCACATGATACATGGCATGGCACAAGAAATACTATAAATAACTACTAGGAATAGGATCCTTGCAACATCTAAAGGGGAAAGCACCACTTGAAATATGCTCAATAAGCCACATGAACAACAAATTTTTTAATAACAGGCATATCATAGTCCAAAAAAATTTGTATGCAACCATGGTGAACAAAATGGTACAGAAGGCTATAAATATTTTCCAATCCAATCTAGAAGACTAGAAGGAATGAACAAGTCACTTGACTCTGCAATATGAAAGACCATAATCAGGAATAACAACATTTTCTATAAATATTATTAATTTTTTCTGTAATGTCCCTCTTATTTACCCTGAATATGCTGTAATTTCGGAATTTCGATTGTACTTATTCTCTGGTGAGGAGCTCAAGGCCAAGGCCCCACGAGCAGAACATTGTATGTAGGAGAATTAATTCCCTAGTGTGTAGAATAGGAGAACAAAGAAATGTTTTGGCACAACTTAAGACGACTAGAAGCTAATCCACCAGGGAAGGGAAACAATAGGAGGAAAGACAGAAAATGAATAAAAGTAACGGGGTGTCATTGCGGTATTGACAAGGGAACCAATCACTGTCCCCACCTTTGACCTTAAACCGCTTATTAGTTTCCTCACATGCTTAATTTGTATTTTACTTTTGCGGACAAGCGAGCCTAGGGCTCGGTCATGAGGAAATTATCGCGTAAGTGAGACATTTAACTACAACATATAAATTATACCAGAAGATCGAAATATGGGTTTAGGAAGATTAGAAATCCTCACCCGGATAAAGTTACTCGCACACCCCCTTAGTCAAGGGTATCGGAAGGTAGAGAGACATGCATATTATATATAAAAAACATATATTTATATATATTATGCATATGATAGCAGATATGGAGTGAACTTCATTATAATAGGGGAAGCTTTATTTGGTGAAGGAAGCTAGACATATTCATAGAACACTATCCAATAGTAAAACTCCACATGCAGGTAGAACACCATATATAAAGGGAATTGTATATATTATATTTATATATATATACATATTGGAATCTACAAGCTTTTTCATATAAATACACATACATGTTATATATAAGCTGTATTAAAACAAATACTCATGTTGCGGAGTATTAATTAACAATCGAGGGTTTAGGACTGTTGGGCACCGTTTTTTACCCCTTTTTGCCTCTTAGATATCTTTCATTTCCTTCATAAAACATCCATATTGAGTAGAAATCTTTAAAGTACATCCATAAACCTTGGTTGAAGAGGTATAATGTCATTGCTTGCTAATAAATTGAGTTTTGAGATTTTTTAAGCATTTTAACTAGGATTTTTACTTAGACTACGTGATGTACTAACTTCCCGTATTAACTCCAAGATTGAGCATTTGCAGGATAGCTAGGAGGGAAATGGAAGATAGAGAATGGATCCTTAGTGTCCACAGATGGATGAACATTCAACGGTTAGGTGATGTGCCATGTACAGATGTTAAGTCAACTTCAGTCAAGGGCGGCCACCTGTTCTACATCCAGCACAAAAGAAGGAACAGTTTTTGATTTTGTGGAGTCTCACGATTCTGATGAGGATCTCGTTAGCTATGTTCATTAATTAGGTTGCAGATTTATAGCATTTCTAGTTGTGTTTCGAATTTGTATAAATCCCTCATAAAACAATGAAGAAGGATCACAATTTTGAGGAGGAACGCATTTTTGCTTCTGAACTACCTGGTATTGCTGTGTAAAACAATTTATGGTGAATGCATATCAAGTTTTAGTACTGTAAATATTTTAATGTGTGTGGAGCAAGGCTTTTGAGGGCCCCCATTGTTGAGTTCACACACTTTTACATTGCCGGTGTAGCGATTTGGTGATTGCAGCGATTTCCTGTTGATGCAAGTTAATTAAATCGTGCTATTGGTATGTGTTAAACCCTACAGTTTCTAGTTTATCATTGCAGAAAAAATTCAATTAATTTTTTAATCGATTTTATTAATGCTCTGTTCCTTTCATTTCATGGTTCAAGCTACAATTTCTATCGTGTTGTATATCACTGGCAATATTGGATAAACGTTGTTCTTTTACTCATTAAATATTGGAAGCATTGATGGATCAGACCACGATATTCTGAGTATTATATATTGTTGTTTATTCAATGGTGAAGTGGTAAAAGACATTTACAAATTATGAACACTGTCTTGTAAGAGAATTTAATCGGTATTTGTTCATTCAGCGCTGGTAGAACCCTGTAGTCTGTATCCTAGGGTTATAGATCTGCTATTTAAATGGTTTTCTTTATCTCAGTCCTTTTTGTTTTCATAAATCAATTACTGTGTGCTTAAAAAGAGACAAATGAAGTCACCCTTGTAAAAGGATTTTGTGTCTGTAAGTTGCAGTATTTTTCATCTGTCAGTAGATTTAAGTTACAGTTAGCTAAATTCCAGATAAGTCTAGTCCCTAAGTCCTAAAACATGGATGTGTCTCGAAGTTTACTGACCCGGATTGATTTAAATTTAAGTTCTGATTCACATTTGTAGATCAGAGCCCAACATTTTGGCGCCGTTTCCTGGGATGCACTGTAGAAGTAGACTTGGGAACCTTAGTTTTCTGATAAAAACAAAAATTTCAAACAAAAACACAGAATAGGTTTTACTTTTATGTCAAGACTAAGAGACGAAAAAGGAAGATTTTTTAAAAACCCCCCAAAAACAAAACTAAGAGGAGCTTCTCTTCCAAAAGGTTTTATCTCAACAGTTGGTAGTTTCAAAATGTCTGAGGAAGAAACGTCAAAAGGCCCAACAGCTTAACAGAGAAGGGAGTATGAGAGGATGCTAGAAATAGAAAACAAACGAAGACAAGAGAGAAGAGAACAAGAGAGGAGACATGAAAGAGAAGAAGAAAGAGGACATGAAAGAGAGGAGAAGATAGAAGAAGATCAGGAAGCTACCTTCAAATTTCCTATTTTGGACACTAGCATTATCTTTGGAGAAGATGTAAAAATGAAGAACATTCCACCCTCTGTTTTACCAAACTTTTATGGCCTGACCTCTGAAGATCCTGACTCTTTCCTATTCGAATTTGACATCTTGTGTCGAACATATGGGTATACTAATGACACCCATAAGCTCCGCCTTTTCCCTGCTACCCTTAAGGCAGCTGCCTTGAAGTGGTTTATGGGTCTAGGAGAACATTCTATTACTAGCTGGGATGAAATGAGGAAGATCTTTCTTCGAAAATATCAGGCCTATTGCAGATCAAAGGATCTCAAAGATGACATCTTTGGAATGACTCAACAGGAAGATGAGAGTTTGGAGGAGTATTTGGAAAGGTTCTCATACAACTTACAAAAATCTAAATACAATTCTTTAACATCAGAGATGATTAGAACAATATTTCTGAAAGGGATAAGAGAAGAGTATTTAGATATTTTAAATGTTATGGGAAAAGGTGACATTTCTTACCTTCCTTTTGATGAGATACAAGATTTATGCCAGAAATATTCGAGAGGGAAGGCTAGGACTGGAAAAAGAGACATCATTACCAAAGTAAATAAGTCTGCAAACAGTGGTATTTCTAGGGCCGAGCTTGGAAATCTGCTAGAAGATTTCAAAACTGATTTATTGAGTACATTGGGCACACAGGTTGAAGTAGCAAAAACTAAGAAAAGACAAGAACAACAAGACCATCACGATCAAGCCTTGTCTATCTTTTGTCCTAAGTGTAGGAAGAAGCACCCACTCAAAGAATGTCCCTTAAATGCTATTGAAATTTGTGGTTTATGTACTTTTAATCATAAAACTAATGATTGCCCTAGATTGAAAGAGTTGCAGGCAGCTCGAATGTAGGAGAATCAAAGCATGGAGTCTCTTTACTTCATGGGACAACGAAGACCTTGGCAGCCACGATTCTCAGGTAGGTCTCAAGACCCTATGCAACAATTTAAAGCAAATTATCAAACTCCTATTCAGAATTCATGGAGTGCACCCATGCCTTGGCAAACTTGGTCTCCTCCCTTAGCCCAATCTGCTCCAAATTGGAGAGGTTATGCCCATGGTAATCAGACATATCAGCAGGCCTATTTGCAGCCATACCAACAACCTTCAGCCTATCCCCAATACCAGCAGCATCAAGTCCAAACTCCTTCTTATCAAGCCCCATCTTACCAAGTCCCATCTTTCCAACAACCCAATATGGCTCCACAATTGGGTCCACCACCTCAACAACTTCAATTTCCATCCAATCAGCCTCCACCTCGGCCTACACAACTACTAGCTTAGCCAATTCCAAATCCAAACAATAAAACAGAAAGACCTATGTATAATGTTGATGATGGAATGGCACTTCCCTACTCAGTTCTTCCACTGCAAAATATTACTTTAAGATCTGGGAAAACCTTGCAAAAAGAATCTCCTGTTATTTAAGAAGAACAAACAGAAAAAGAGAAAAATTCAAAAAAATTAAATACAGAAAAATCTCAGTCAGAAAATCAGAGTCAAAAAGGAAAAACTTTAGTATCATATGAACCGCCTTTCCCAGAAAGGTTGGTTAAAGAAAAACCTTCAATTTCCTTACCTAACTTTGATGTTTTGAATGAGTTAAAAGATGTATATGTCAAAATTCCTTTACTGCAGGCTATAAAAGATATTCTAGTTTTCACTAAAGCAGTTAAAGAATTATGTCTTAATAAAAGGAAGAAGGATCCATCCAAAGTACATGTGGTAGGCAATCTAGCAGGACTAATGTCTAACACTATTTTCATTGAGAAGTATATGGATCCTGGGATTCCAATGGTTACAATTACTATTAATAATTTTTCAATTCCAAAGACATTGATTGATTTAGGTGCTGCCATTAATGTTATGACGCTTGAGACAATGGAATACCTTCATTTGACAAACCTCAGACCAACAACAACAGTCTTGGAATTAGTTGATAGGTCTAAAATTACACCTGAAGGGGTCTTAGAAGATATCACTATTTCTTTAGACTCCTGGGAGTACCCTGTTGATTTCATAGTCCTACAGCCAAAGTCTAACCTAGGAGGTCACCCTTTGATTCTTGGCAGACCATGGCTGGCAACAACAGATGCCTTCATAGGGTGTAGGTCAGGTAGCATTCTTATCTCACATGGGACAGAGAGAAAACAAATTACACTCTACCCTTCTGCCCAAAGACCTTCTACATTAGATCAGTTGTCATGGATTAATGAAACTAAAGAACAAGAAGAAGAAGTAATTCAGCCTATCTTGAGTATCAACCAGTTCTATGACTTTCAGGAAGCAAATACTGAAGGTTTGTTAGATTATTTTATTGCTGAACCTGATATTTCTGAAGAATTAAGAGACATACAATATGCTGCAGCAAATCAGGTTTTGGGTTATAATTTTCAGGAAAATTGCACAATACATTCTCTAGCATTGGCACTTCATGATATTCTCAATGTTCATTCAATCACAGATATTCAGAGTAAGACAATTGAAATCAGTCCAGGCAAAAGTTTAAATATAAGTGCACATCTTACTTCATCACAAGAAGAACAATTGATTAATTTACTGAATACACATTCACATGCATTTGCTTGGGAGTACACTGACATGCCTGGTATTCCTCATGAGACATGCACTCACCATATTTACACAGATGATAAGATCAAGCCTCTTAGACAACCACAACGCAGAATGAACCCTATATTAAAAGAAATAGTCAAGGAAGAGCTGCAAAAGTTGTTAAAAGTAGAGTTTATCTACCCCATTTCCGACAGCCAATGGGTTTCCCCCTTGGTTGTTGTCCCTAAAAAGAATGGTAAATGGCGTATATGTGTGGATTACAGGGAATTAAATAAAACAACATTAAAAGACTACTTCCCATTGCCCTTCATTGATCAGGTGTTGGACACCCTAGCTGGCAAAGAGTATTTTTCATTTTTAGATGGTTTCAATGGTTATAATCAAATCAGTATTGCAACAGAAGACCAGGACAAAACCACCTTTACATGTCCCTGGGGCACCTATGCCTACAAGGTTTTACCTTTTGGCTAATGTAATGCCCCAGCTACCTTTCAGAGGGCGGTCCTCGCCATCTTTACCGATTTGATTCATGAGTGTGTTGAGATTTACATGGATGATTTTTCTGTTTATGGAAGTAATTTTGAAGATTCTTTGGCAAACCTGGAAAAAATTCTAAAAAGATGTGTTGACTCAAACCTTTCCCTCAGTAATGAAAAATGTTTTATGATGATGACTGAAGGTATAGTCTTAGGACATCACATTTCTGCATCTAGTATAAAAGTTGATCCTGCTAAAATTTAAATAATTGAGAATTTATCGAAACCAACAACTCAGACAGATGTAAGAAGCTTTTTAGGGTATGCAGGCTATTATCGTAGATTTATTGCAAATTTCAGTAAGATAGCTCTGCCATTGTTCAAATTGCTTTCTAAAGATGTGAATTTTAATTGGGATACTGATTGTCTATCTGCATTTCAGACACTAAAGGAAAAACTCTCAACTGCACCCATTTTAAGAGGACCAAATTGGGCATTACCTTTTCATATTTCTACTGATGCCTCTGCTACTGCCATAGGGGCTTGCTTCATTAGGCCAGAAAGAACATACTTTAACTTATGGGTGATTCCATGAAGATGGGTAACACTTTTTGGCCAAATTTGGCGATGAAAACCTAATTTTTTACTCATGTGCTAGATAGAAGCCCTCAAAACGCATATATGCCATGTGAATTTTGACTTGCAGTAAGAAAAAAAATTGTAGAATATTATGTTGGCTTCATAGTGATATTTTTTTAAAAATATTCCGATGTCATTTAATGTGTGAATTTTTGCATTTAATGAACTGTGTGACCTTAAAAATTTGAAGAAGCTAATAAGTGGCTCGTGTCCACGTAGAGTAATTTAATCTTGCATTAATAATTTTAAAAAAATAAATATATGAGCATGATCTACATAAAATGCAGTGTGATGTGCATATTTTTTTGTAAATTTTTTCGCATTATACAATTATTTATTATTTTTTGAAAGTGACCACATTCGATTTCAGCATCGTTTTAAACACATATTTGTCCACGTAAAGGAATTTTTTCTATTTTTTCAAAAATTGAAAAACCAAAGATACCCTTTTGAAGAGGACATGTCGATATGTGATGTGAGCATTTTTAAGAATTTTTTAGCTGTGTATTTTTAACTCTGCGGATTTTTCTTTGAGCTACTTCAAAGTTGCAGTGTGGTTTTCTAAGTATAAGTTTTAGAAGTAATTAAAAAATAAATATCATATGAATGCCAAAATGCGTGTATGATACGTCAATGGATAGAAGATTCGTTGGTGAATCTATTTGTATCAACTCCGCTCAGTTATGTGCTAGGAATGGCAGGGTTTACACCTTTGCAAGGGACAGGAAATTTTCCATTTGTTTGAATGTGGGCTAAGTCTATTTTTTTAAGCCCTCGACTGAGGTATTTAAATAGCTCGGTCGAGGTCCTATGTTATTTAAAGACATCAGCCTCACCGAAAAGCATATACTGTCATAACATTTGTTGAGAGTTGGTGTTTGAAATGAAAGAAAGAGTCAATTATTTTTATTTGTAGAATGGGTCTTGGAGTTATAGGAGTCATAGATATGAATGATCAAATCTATGATTTCTATGACTCCTATCACTCCTCAGCCCATATCTACAGATCTATAAATTGATATAATCTAAGGAAATGATGTCATATCATTTTTTTCATGGTCACATTTTCATCTCTCCAAAAGTACTAAAAATACTTTGCGCCTTCGTATATAATTTTTAATTTAAAAAAACTACAATTATGTGATATGTTTTTGACTTTGCGCCTTCGTATATAATTTTTAATTTAAAAAAACTACAATTATGTGATATGTTTTTGAAAAACATATCACATAATTGTAGTTTTTTTAAATTAAAAATTATATACGAAGGCGAAAAGTATTTTTAGTATTTAAAACCTTTGGTAATTTAGTGATTTCTCGACTAAATGTAAAAATCATGTTTATTGAATCATATCTGTACCTTTCTTTGGCCGGCTACTAACCCCCGGCATAAATAAAAGGTATGCAAAGGTATAGTTTAATTGAATAAATAAAATTTAATTGACCAACTCATACTACCATGCAACGAATAATTTGCATTCTCCATCACACAGACAGTAAACCTTCTTTCACCGTAAGGGGGTCCACACCACCCATCCACGCCACCCGGCCATTCACCCAAACAGATAGACCGCACTATAGTTTTTTTGACAGAAGCACCTCGGTCGAGCTATATACCTCGACCGAGGTGCATACCTCGACCGAGTTAATACCTCGGTCGAGGTATCTATTAACCCTCGGTTGAGGTTTTAATACCACGACCGAGGGTTAATAGATACCTCGACCGAGGGCTGAAAAAAACCTCGGTCGAGGGCTTCATAAAATCTCGGTCGAGATATTATTAGCTCGGTCGAGGGTTTAATAATCCCTCGACCAAGGTACGTTTTTTGGTTTTTTTCCAAATTCGCTTGCCAAAAAGTGTTACCCAGGTCCGTGGATTCACCCTTATGCAATCTATTTTATAAGTAAAAATATAACACCTGCAGAGTTAAACTATACAGTCACTGAAAAGGAAATGTTGGCCGTGGTTCATGCTGTAAATAAGTTTCGTCATTACATAACTGGTTATGAAATTTTTTTCCATACAGATCATTCAGCCTTACGGTATTTAATGAACAAGTCTATCACTAATGGTCGAATTACTAGATGGTTATTATTAATGCAGGAATTCAACATCACTGTTCTAGATCGACCAGGACGAGAAAATCAAGTGGCAAACTTCCTATCTCGTTTACACAATACTGGTGAGATTGTTCCTGTTTCTGATAGTTTTCCTGATGAACACCTGTTTGCAATTTCTGTTATCACTCCATGGTATGCTGACATTGCTAATTACTTATCATCATGCCAATTACCACCATCTATGACCTCTAAAGAAAAGAAAAAGATTATTAAACAAAGTGCTAGGCATATATGGGTTAATGGTGATCTCTTTTATACAGGATATGATCTAATTATAAGACGATGTGTACGACAGGATGAAATCTTAGATATTTTAAAAGCATGTCATGACGAACCATGTGGTGGTCATTTTGCAGATAAAAGGACAGCATGCAAGATACTCAATCTGGGGTATTATTGGCCTACTATCTTCAAGGATGCTAAGAGGTATGTTAGAAGTTGTGATACTTGCCAACGGATGGGACGGCTAGTCCGGTCTGATGAAATGCCACTCGATCCCCAAATCCTCATTGAACCATTTGAAAAGTGGGCCCTTGACTTCATTGGTCCAATTAATCCACCATCACAAGGGAAGAAGTACATTCTGGTCTGTATGAACTATGTTACTAAGTGGGTAGAGGCCAAGCCTTTACCAAGATCCACGGAGCAGACTATGGTAAACTTTCTTTTTGAGGAAATCTTTGTTAGATTTGGGGTGCCTAGGGAAATTGTAACTGACAAAGGTGCCCAATTTACTTCCAAATTAGTGCAAGAGATAGCAGAAAAATACAAGATCAAGCACAGAAAGTCCACCCCTTACCATCCACAAGCCAATGGCCAAGTGGAATCTACTAATAAAACCCTAGAAGGCATCATTACCAGAATTGTTCAGATGCATAGGAAGGATTGGTCAGCAAGGCTTACTAAAGCTTTATGGGCATACCGGATCACTTGGAAAAACAGTACTGGTTTTTCTCCTTACCAGCTTGTCTACGGTAAGCAAGTCCTCCTCCCTATAGCGTTTCAAATTCATACATTCAAGTTGGCAGCAGATTTGGGCATGGATCTTTCTGAGGCTCAGAAAGAAAGACTACTTCAGTTAAACCAGCTAGATGAGATCAGACAGGCTGCCATAGAACACAATATTCTGATCCAACAGCACCGAGCTCAATGGCATGACAAATTTATCAAAAAGAAGCAATTTCATATTGGTGACTGGGCATTATTATTTGACTCAAAATTTAAATATTTCAAATCCAAATTCACTACTCATTGGCTTGGTCCATATGAGATTGTTGATGTCTATGACAATGGGTCAGTCAAACTTCAAACCATAGATGATGAAGCATGTCAATTTGTGGTCAATGGCCACTGGCTCAAGCTGTACACTAAACCTATCAATAGGACAGATTTTATACAACAGCTTTCACAGCAAAAGGAAATGCAAGTGCTGGATAAACACATCAGTGTTTTTCCTTCACCTACTCCTTAGCTACTTTGATAGAGCTAGCAAATAAAACAAAAAGAGCAAAAGAAAACAAAAATTGAAAAAAAAAATATATATATAAAAAATAAAAACAAGAAAAAAAGGAAGTTTAGTTGTGAAAACCAGTTCGCTGGCACAATATAAACTTGAATTTTCTGTGGAAAACCAAGCTTGCCTGGCCATTGCAAATTCAAATAAAAATCTTTTTCCAATTTCCTGTTTTGTTTTACAAATAATGAAGATCTTGTTTGACTTGAGGACAAGTCAAAAGTTAGGCCTGTGAGGGGGATGAACATGTTCATGTTTCTTTAGAACCCTCCAAGTCTTTTTCATATACAGAGGATTGTGATTTTTCATCAGCAGAAGGGACCTGATTACCAGACCTGATTACCAACAATACAAGAGATTTTTAAAGGCAGAGGGCCCTGACTTTTGGCAAGGCAGAAGAGATCTACAAAGAGACCTGACTTTCAGTGAAGCTGAAGGAATTTGAGATAGCAGCAGATAGAAGACAT
Organism: Pseudotsuga menziesii; assembly: GCA_001517045.1. Lineage (NCBI taxonomy): Eukaryota > Viridiplantae > Streptophyta > Pinopsida > Pinales > Pinaceae > Pseudotsuga > Pseudotsuga menziesii. The sequence goes on along the minus strand of LPNX010748156.1, from coordinate 52,744 downwards.
CAGAAGGACAATCAGAATACAAACCAACTTCAAACAGGCAGCAAGCTCATCATACAGGAACATCAAGCAAGTCTGTAAGAATTTATAGTTTTATGTTTAAAAAGTTTCAGAATTCTTTTTGTTTTTAAGTGATGACATTTTACCAATTATTGCAAGCTTGACTACCAATTATTTGCCTTTCATTAGTCTCTGCCAGTACCTTACTTGCCTTCCATTAGTCTCTGTCAGCACTTCATTTTTTTCATCTCTGCCAACACTTCATTTTCCACCTTAGGGGTCAGGATGGTTGTCAGGATCAAACCCAAGGGAAATTTTAAATGGCCAACATCTATACTGGACTCTACAGGATATATACTACATTTTACAGGACATACATTGCATTCTACAGGATGCATATTGCATACTACAGGCAGAGTTTCAATTGGGTTGAAGAATAAACAAGGTCTCTTTCTCAACAAAAGTGAAACGTTGACATAAAAGAATTTCAAAGGTCTCTTTTGTATATGTATAGTGCATCATGCATTGGTTAATTTGAGGAAGAAAACAAGGCATATATACATCTTCAGCACAGTTTTATGGAAGTTTTATTTTAAGATAAAAGAAAGATTCTTTTATACAGCCTGTTTATTAAAAATATTGGGTATATAACGAACTGAAGTATATATTGCAATTTATGCATTAAACATTGGGCATACAAAGAGATTGATATGTTTTATCGAAACCTTACTTTTATTTTCTTTCCTAAGTAAATAATGAGATGGAAATGCCATATCATGAAATGATGGAAGAAAAACGTGGAATGATGCCCACGACAGCACATAAAAGAGATTGATTTCTGCATTATATACCACGATTTGGTCATTCTCTTTGAGGCCGAGTCCAATTTTTGCTTCTGCATATGAAATCGATTGATGTATGAAGGTAATTGACAGAAAAAAGAGGCCGTGAGCTACAGGAAGTATGAATACAGTATTTGCTGAAGACAATCGACAGAGAGAAGAGGCCGTGGTTTACAAAAACACCATTTGCTGAAGATAACGCGCAGGAAAGAAGACAGCCAGTGAAAGAGAAGCTGTGGATACACCAATCTCTGTGAAAATCGTGCAGGAAGAAGTAAAAAATGGTTACACCATAGAAGAGGTAAGCTTAAACCCCTTTTCTTTGCTGGATACTCTGTTTTAGACCAACAAAAACTTCACAAATTTAGAGTATTGCTGTGGGAAAGGAAGATAGAAACAGAGTTAAAGGTTGAAAGGTTCCTGTTTTCCTTTTAAATCCAAAATGTCAGCTAGATTGGAACCAACAACATTTAATCCCAATGATATTATTGAAAGTTGCCTTGAGATTTTTGCAACTAAGCAGTGGATCAATTTCTTTGAAAAATTTAATGGGCACAATGAGTAGGCTAGTCTAGTTTTTGCTGAGACCTTCGATGGAGAAAGAGTTAGAGTGGGGAATTTGCAATTTAGACTGTCAGAAGACATCCTAGCTCAAGTTATTGGTCTGCCACAGCAGGGGGAAAGGTTCTTCAAAACTAAACATTTTAAAGAGAAGGTATGGATGCCATTTTTATGCAGGTCTAGGGCAGGATCAGTCAATTGGAAAAAAGGGATACCAAGAAGTTGGCTAGTTCATCCATGGGATGAAATAGTTTACATCATTCAGAAATTTATTACTTGTGAAGGCAGATTTAGCATTGTTTACCTTTATCACATCAAGCTTCTACAACATCTAAAGGGTGAATGTGAAATCAATATGCCTTACTTCCTGCTTCAGAGTCTAACTAAGATGGCTAAGGCTGTCCAAAGGCGTCCAAAAGACAAGGTAACAAGTCTTTTCCACTGTGGTCTTATTAAAATCATTATCCAACATGAATTACAAAGACAGAATTTGACATGGTCAGGGTTTCTAGTTCATAATCAATTTGAAGAGCAGGAAGAGTTACTTGAAGAAGGCTTAAAGGAAGATGAATTGCTGATGCTGACATACCCTGAGGCAACAAGCTCAAAACTGCCAAAGGGGAAGAAGAAAAAGAAGGAAGTATTGCTGATTACTGATGATGAGGACAGCTCTGAGGCAGCAAGTTCAAAACAGCCTCAGAGAAGGATACAAACTAGAAGTGTGAAGAAGAAAGAAAAACAATATCAAAAACAAGATCAGCTCTTCACCACCTATCAGAGAAAGTCAAGAAAATACAAGCAAGCTCAAAGTCAATCAGCATTGGAAGATGAGGAACATATACAGACTTTGGAGAGTCCAGGAGAAGATCCAGCAATTGAAAAAGGACAAGATATCCTAGATCCTGATGAGGTGATCAGGAAAACAAAGAAAATCAACCTCTTCTTAGACTGACAGGAAAAAGAAAAAGGAAAGCAGTTAAAACAGGAATTACCCAAAGGTTCAAGTTCTCTCTTCTCAGAATAGCAGGCTATGGAAGAGGAAAAAGAGTATTCAGTACAAGAGCATGGAGAATTGGGTATGGATGCAAATTCTGAGCAGCTTCCAATAAAAATGAAGAAAAAGAAAGTTTCCAAAAATAGTAAGGAGATCAAGAAATTGAAACTTGAGCTAAAGGAACTTGAACAAAAGAATGAGAAGTTAAGAGAAGTAAATTGGAAGCTGAAGGTTCAAAGAACACGCATCACTAAACAAGCATATAGATGGTACAAGCAAAGGAAGGTTTACAAGGCTAAGTATGAAAGGTTGAAGATCCTCTATGCATCTCGAGCATCAACAGATGCATCATCATAGACAGAAGACTAGAAGTAGAATAAACAGCAATAAAATTTTGGTTTTTGAATAGGGTCAAAGTTTTTGGCATGAGGACATGCAACAGTTTCCTCTTGGGGGAGATGTTGGGCACCGTTTTTGACCCCTTTTTTCCTCTTAGATATCTTTCATTTCCTTCATAAAACATCCATATTGAGTAGAAATCTTTAAAGTACATCCATAAACCTTGGTTAAAGAGGTATAATGTCATTGCTTGCTAATAAATTGAGTTTTGAGACTTTTTAAGCATTTTAACTAGGATTTTTACTTAGACTACGGGATGTACTAACTTCCCATATTAACTCCAAGATTGAGCATTTGCAGGACAGCTAGGAGGGAAATGGAAGATAGAGAATGGATCCTTAGTGTCCACAGATGGATGGACATTCAACGATTAGGTGATGTGGCCTGTACAGATGTCAAGTCAACTTCAGTCAAGGGCGGCCACCTGTTCTACATCCAGCACAAAAGAAGGAACAATTTTTGATTTTGTGGAGTCTCACGATTCTGATGAGGATCTCGTTAGCTATGTTCATTAATTAGGTTGCATAATTATAGCATTTCTAGTTGTGTTTCGAATTTGTATAAATCCCTCATAAAACAATGAAGAAGGATCACGATTTTGAGGAGGAACGCATTTTTGCTTCTGAACTACGTGGTATTGCTGTGTAAAACAATTTATGGTGAATGCATATCAAGTTTTAGTACTGTAAATCTTTTACTGTGTGTGGAGCAAGGCTTTGGAGGGCCCCCATTGTTGAGTTCACACACTTTTACATTGCCGGTGTAGCGATTTGGTGATTGCAGCGATTTCCTGTTGATGCAAGTTAATTAAATCGTGCTGTTGGTATGTGTTAAACACTACAGTTTCTAGTTTATCATTGCAGAACAAATTCAATTAAGTTTTTAATCGATTTTATTAATGCTTTGTTCCTTTCATCTCATGGTTCAAGCTACAATTTCTATCGTGCTGTATATCACTGGCAATATTGGATAAACGTTGTTCTTTTACTGATTAAATATTGGAAGCATTGATGGATCAGACCACGATATTCTGAGTATTATATATTGCTGTTTATTCAATGGTGAAGTGGTAAAAGACATTTACAAATAATGAACACTGTCTTGTAAGAGAATTTAATTGGTATTTGTTCATTCAGCGCTGGTAGAACCCTGTAGTCTATATCCTAGGGTTATAGATCTGCTATTTATATGGTTTTCTTTATCTTAGTCCTTTTTGCTTTCATAAATCAATTACTGTGTGCTTAAAAAGAGACAAATGAAGTCACCCTTGTAAAAGGATTTTGTGTCTGTAAGTTGCAGTATTTTTCATCTGTCAGTAGATTTAAGTTACAGTTAGCTAAATTCCAGATAAGTCTAGCCCCTAAGTCCTAAAACCTGGATGGGTCTCGAAGTTTACTGACCCAGATTGATTTAAATTTAAGTTCTGATTCACATTTGTAGATCAGATCCCAACAAGGACCGTACCAAATTGTTCATCACCATTCAAAGAGGCGTTACTGCTATGGCATTAATTATTGGGAAGCATAGATTGTGGAGAGGTTAATCACCTGAGTCTTAACCACCATTTGTGGAGACATTGCATATTTTCAGAGTCTTTGATTTCAGACAGGTTAAAGAATTTCCATAGTATAATCTAATGGGGACATGTTTTCTGGGCACGCTTGTTTCTTTTCTCCGGAAAGAAGGATTGGTAGTTGGTGCATTTATTATGGCCGTTATGGAACTCTGGAGATTTTGTTGAGCGGCTCTTAATTTTGGCTGGTTGACAGGAATCTCATTAATTTGGCAGCACGGGGTCAGGACCGGGAAAATAATCTCATTAATTTGGCAGCACGGGGTCAGGACCAGGGAAATACATGGAACCTCGAACTTTCCACCCCTGCGAGTAAAGGTTTTGGGGTGCCCTATTTAATTTCGGTGGTAGGGTTGACCATCTTGGCGAGCATAGGAAGGGGGTATCGCTGGCAGAGGTTGTTCAAGGCTGCAGGCGTTTTTGTTTTTTTTTAGTCACCCCTCGGTGACAAGTAGAGGGTTCACAAGTTTTGGGGGGGCGGCCCGGGAGAGTGGCGAGCTGGAGGCTATCCGCCGGCCCCCTTAGCGATACTAGGCTCAGAAGCATCTATCTTTCAGATCTTTAGCTGGATGAAATTTGTTTTCAACCCCTGCGCTTTGGGGGGGAGGATCGACCTCGGAGTCCGGATGAGAACGATCGTTACAGCGTTTTCCTCCTGTGCTTTGTGGATGAAGAACAATGTCGACACCTGTGGGCGGATCTGGGTTGCACCTCGCCTAGTTTTAAACCTACGTGTACACCTCTCAGTGTTCAAAGTGTGGAAGTGCCTGCACCAAGGGTAAGTGCATCATCCCAGGATGTTTACGAGCCAGGTAAGATCTTGTTCAACCTTTATAACTGTGGTTTATAGGGGTACTGATCATTATCATAGTGCGACCCCAGGGCTGCGGCTTGGTTTTATGAGACTAGTTGGGAGGTTGTTTTTAGCTTGCGAATACCCTAACATATGTTGTTCCTTCTTGCAAGTATTGGGTGGATTAGGGTAAGAGGAAGGGAGGGATTTGATTCTCCAATCACATAGACGTCAAAACCCAAGTCGTTAGAAATGTTGCTACCTTTCAAGTAGAATAGCGTTTTTTCTTTTCTTCTGCAAAAGAAATATAGTGTATTCGGGCCAGTAATGAAGTCTGTGTAACGAGGTCTTTCACTCTCCATTTGCTACTGGCTGTTAAATTATTTCTCTTAAGAATGCCCTAGATCCAATAGAGTATCTTAAGGAGGATTACAAATAACTGTTAAATTCTTTTATGACTTATAATTTATTATGCTCAAACTCCTGGTTGCACCTAAGCATCATTACCGATAGATACAATCTTTTCTTATGAGAAATTGACTTTAGAACTTTTCACAGCAATGCCAATGAATCCTTCATTTTGCATTTGCTAGTAGAAAAAGATCAATTTTCAACGAAACAATGCAGTAGTTACACGTGGAGGTAGTGGCTTCCTATGGAAGACGAATGTAGGGTTGAGTAGAGGAAAGGAATCGAAAAATGGGCTATTACATTAGATTTTCTAATGGGCAAATGGCTTACAAGGAGGAAACATAATAGTTGTAGGAATCTATTATTTTCTTCCCATATAAATGGTAACTCTTTTTCCATTTATAATACAAGCATATTTGTTACTGGTTTTGTCAATAGAAAGTATCATTTTCCATAACAAGTGGAACCAAGAAATATTTTCAATGTGTTTCATTATATTTTTGTTCAAGTTTCTTATTCTGATAACTGGTAATGTGCCTCTATCATAAAAAAATTGGCTCTTTAGATGCATTCCCTTTGACACTCCTCGTTATCCACAACTAATGCAACTTATAGATGCCATTCAGACCCAATTAAAAGATGAAGTAGTTCTTTTATGTGATGTTGAAATTGGGGATAAAGATTTATGTAAACCAATAGAAGCTCGAACAATTATCCTACATTTTAAATGTGTTTTGGAGAAATCAAGAGAACAAGGGTAGAAACGTGTCCGCAATCATCTTTTTTTTCGTAGTCTACACATAGTCCATCCTTACCTTAATAAACAAGAGTTTTATAACACCTTGAATTGCATGGGTGTGGTTCACTTGACAATATTCTCTCGAACAGAACCTTTAAGGGTCATTGGAGATCCTTTCTTAAAGATCCTGTAAGAAATTAATACTGCCCTCTACTATGATTCCCAAAAAAACTCCTTTGAGCATGAACACACCATGGTCATGGTCCCAACAATGAAACAATGTCCGAAGCAAGTTAGCTAAACCCTAAATTTCGTACATTCAAGGTTCCAAAACATGAACATGTATTTTCCATATTTCCTCTGTTGTCCTCTTCCTTCCAGATATGACATTCAACTAAGGTAGCATCTCCCCTCTCCCACAAGATTTGGTCTGGTCATGGAACAAAATGTTATGTTCATATACATTAGAATTACTATTGAAACATAAGTATTTTGTTCTCTTTACAAATGAACACATAGAGACCAGAACATCCAAACATTTTGGAAACCATTTGATACAGAGAAAAAATCACCCCAAATCCTAGGTTCTAAAGTATTTTCCAAGTGAACGGTAGATAAATGCATTCTATGCAAATATCCATTTGTATCTTTAACATCGTGTAGTTCTTCTAGAAATCATTGCTCAATTTCGTTCTCATTGATTAAATAGCTTCAAAGTATTGGATATTCAATTTTGTTCTGACATTATTTACTATTCCCTGTCTTATTTCAATATACAAATAACGAAATGTATCAAAACTGCAAGTGCATCAAACAAAGAATCTCCTAGATGATAGTGTAAATTTTCCAAGGGACATAGATTATGTCTATATAATAGATGATCAATCTTTTGCATGTCTAATTTTTTGAATTGCAAAATCATTTCTTCGATTGATATAAGTTCCTTTCTTCAAGTCTTCTATATGTTCATCCATAGGAACCATCTTGCAATTTAATAAGCTTCATATACTTCACATTGTACAAGAAGGCATCTGTTTCTATATCAACTATATAAGTCCATGTTAAATGCATTTAGTGCTAACCTTTCCGGTGAACAATAAAATGTGCAAGTCAAAATTGGATACAATTACATGGATTTTGGTATAATCAAGAAATATTCATAGCCACCAACTCGAGCATACATAGAAAAAAAATCAAGGTACGAATAC
>LPNX010748156.1:16610-44880 GCA_001517045.1 Pseudotsuga menziesii | reverse complement strand
TCTTATTTACCCTGAATATGCTGTAATTTCGGAATTTCGATTGTACTTATTCTCTGGTGAGGAGCTCAAGGCCAAGGCCCCACCAGCAGAACATTGTATGTAGTAGAATTAATTCCCTAGTGTGTAGAATAGGAGAACAAAGAAATGTTTTGGCACAATTTAAGATGACGAGAAGCTAATCCATCAGGGAAGGGAAACAATAGGAGGAAAGTCAGAAAATGAATAAAAGTAAGGGGGTGTCATCGCGGTATTGACAAGGGAACCAATCACTGTCCCCACCTTTGACCTTAAACCGCTTATTAGTTTCCTCACATGCTTAATTTGTATTTTACTTTTGTGGACAAGCGAGCCTAGGGCTCGGTCATGAGGAAATTATCGCGTAAGTGAGACATTTAACTACAACATATAAATTATACCAGAAGATCGAAATATGGGTTTAGGAAGATTAGAAATCCTCGCCCGGATAAAGTTACTCCCACACCCCCTTAGTCAAGGGTATCGGAAGGTAGAGAGACATGCATATTATATATATAAAACATATATCTATATATATTATGCATATGATAGCAGATATGGAGTGAACTTCATTATAATAGGGGAAGCTTTATTTGGTGAAGGAAGCTGGACATATTCATAGAACACTATCCAATAGTAAAACTCCACATGCAGGCAGAACACCATATATAAAGGGAATTGTATATATTATATTTATATATATATATACATATTGGAATCTACAAGCTTTTTCATATAAATACACATACATGTTATATATAAGCTATATTAAAACGAATACTCATGTTGCAGAGTATTAATTAACAATCAAGGGTTTAGGACCGTACCAAAATTGTTAATCACCATTCAAGGAGGCGTTACTGCTATGGCATTAACTATTGGGAAGCATAGATTGTGGCGAGGTTAATCACCTGAGTCTTAACCACCATTTGTGGAGACGTTGCATATTTTCAGAGTCTTTGATTTCAGACAGGTTAAAGAATTTCCATAGTATAATCTAATGGGGGCATCTTTTCTGGGCACGCTTGTTTCTTTTCTCCGGAAAGAAGGATTGGTAGTTGGTGCATTTATTATGGCCGTTATGGAACTCTGGAGCTTTTGTTTTGCGGCTCTTAATTTTGGCTGGTTGACAGCAATCTCATTAATTTGGCAGCACGGGGTCAGGACCGGGGAAATACACGGAACCTCAAACTTTCCACCCCTGCGAGTAAAGTTTTTGGGGTGCCCTGTTTACTTTCGGTGGTAGGGTTGACCATCTTGGCGAGCATAGGAAGGGGGTATCACTGGCAGAGGTTGTTCAAGGCTGCAGGCATTTTTGTTTTTTTTTAGCCACCCCTCGGTGATAAGTAGAGGGTTCACAAGTTTTGGGGGGCGGCCCGGGAGAGTGGCGAGCTGGAGGCTATCCGTCGGCCCCCTTAGTGATACTGGGCTCAGAGGCGTCTATCTTTCATATCTTTAGCTGGATGAAATTTTTTTTCAACCCTTGCGCTTTGGGGGGGAGGATCGACCTCGGAGTCCGGATGAGAACGATCGTTACAGCGTTTTCCTCCTGTGCTTTGTGGATGAAGAACAATGTCGACACCTGTGGGCGGATCTGGGTTGCACCTTGCCTAGTTTTAAACCTACGTGTACACCTCTCAGTGTTCAAAGTGCGGAAGTGCCTGCACCAAGGGTAAGTGCATCATCCCGGGATGTTTACGAGCCAGGTAAGATCTTGTTCAACCTTTATAACTCTGGTTTATAGAGGTACTGATCATTATCATAGTGTGACCCCAGGGCTGCGCCTTGGTTTTATGAGACTAGTTGGGAGGTTGTTTTTAGCTTGCGAATACCCTAACATATGTTGTTCCTTCTTGCAAGTATTGGGTGGATTAGGGTAAGACGAAGGGAGGGATTTGATTCTCCAATCACATAGACGTCAAAACCCAAGTCGTTAGAAATGTTGATGCCTTTCAAGTAGAATAGCGTTTTTTCTTTTCTTCTGCAAAAGAAATATAGTGTATTCGGGCCAGTAATGAAGTCTGTGTAACGAGGTCTTTCACTCTCCATTTGCTACCGGCTGTTAAATTATTTCTCTTAAGAATGACCTAGATCCAATAGAGTATCTTAAGGAGGATTACAAATAACCGTTACATTCTTTTATGACTTATAATTTATTATGCTCAAACTCCTGGTTGCACCTAAGCATCATTACCGATAGATAGACCACGAAGAAACCAATGAGTGATATTAAATGGGTGTATAGATAAGTCATTCTAATAGAATCTATCAAAAAGTATGGGGACTCGTTAAACCTTGATATCCCTACTATATATATATGTATGTGTGGGCGTGTTTTTACAGCTGTGTGTATCGCGATTATTGAGAATTTCGATTGTCTGATTTGAAGTTGAATGTGCGAACGTGTTTAAAATATGCTTTTCATCTAGGTTTGAGGAGGAAGTAGTAGAAGAGTCAGATCCAGATCAAGAATATCTTGTCAAAACCTTAATTTTTCCCTTATTTATTTATGTGTGACCGTGGCCAGAGTGAAGCTCTTAGCTTGTTAGTTTGCTGAACTCGTGTCTCGAATTTTGTTGAACTGATTTCTATATTGAGAAAGAGGGAGCATGGGGCCTCTCTTCTATTCTTTTCTCCTTGAAATGTAAATAAAATGGCAGTCGAAAGTATTGCGTACTTGTAACCTCCCGACTTGGCTAAAATAATAAAATGATAGCAGCTCTTGGTGGATGTAGGCCTAGATGGGGTGAACCACGTACATCCTTGTCTCTCTCTTGTGATTTATGTGTACATTTTTTTGAGAATATGCTCAGGTATGTACTTTTCCAATCTGAACTGTTTTCCAAAGAGTGCTCACTTTCTTATCGGCACAGGTTGAATTGAACAACTAAACCTAATATCTAATATAGCTGAATGCGATTGTTCTGAGGAATTTGAAGTAATATGTTACAATGCACAGGTTCAAATAAGTATTGTTAGATAAACTACTCAAAATTTATATTTCAGTCGTCTGGTGTAGAATAACTTATTGTTTTAAAAGTTGTAATGGTAGGTGAGTTCAACACCTTGCAAATACTTAAGAGACCCCCTTATGTCAGTCGCCAGTCAATTATATGTGGAGATGTGGGACATTAATGAGAATTCAAATTGATAGATAGGATTGGGACCAAACTATTAGGTTTTGTTAGAAAGCATTTATAGATCACAAAATGTATGATTTAAACAATTGTGACATAAATGATGATATTCATTGGAAAAGTCATAACCATAAGGATTGTTAGAGAAATGTTAATGCATAAAGATATCCTTCATCATCTTTCGATTTATATTCTTCCTTCTCCTGAGAATGATGTTGTACATAGTGGAGTAAAAAAACTGGAAGTATTTGAATAAAGAAATAAATATATATTCTTGTCAAAAATTGCATATTTGGAATCTGTAGAAAAAAAAACCATATTTGTGTTTAAAATTTCATTAGAATTGATGATGTTCAACATACTGTAACCAACAACTGAACACGAGTATATTGAAAAATTGGATGTACTGCTCAATTAGCCATGGTTTATCATACTCCAAGGCATAAGCATGATGAATCCAAAACAAATTCTAAAGTAAACACATAGGCGTAGGAATGCCATGCTAGCACGTGTGGAGGTTCAACCATAGTGGCAAAAAATGCACATTATTTTGTTTAAATTCAATTTTTTTTTCACGCCAAACCAAAATTCCCATGTGTTGTATTTTTACAAAATGTGTGCACATGTTGTAAAACTACAATGCGTGTGCAATTTGTAATTTTAAGAATTTATTAATTTTTTTATTATAACAGTTTCTTTATTATTCAAAGATTATAACGTTAATTTTATTATTTGTCCATTATAACTTTAAAAATAATTCAGGGTAATAAGGGATTAAAGGTAGTGGGGGAAGGAGTGGTAAGGGGTTAGAGGTAGAGAATGGGGTCAGGGTACTATGGGGTTAAAGGTTAATAAAGGCGCGAGGGGTGTTAACGGGTTAGAGAGAGACTTAGAGAGAGAGGGGTGAAGGGAGAGACATTGAGGGGTGGTAACAGGTTACACATAGAGATATAGGTGGTGTTAAGCGGTTAGATGTATAAACATAGGGGGGTGTTAAGGGGAATCCATATTCCCAATATTGTTATAGTTCTACCCCTATGTCCCTAGAAGGTTGAAGTTGTAAAGAAAGACCTCTCTAATATTCATCCTAAATCTCTTCTATTTATGTCTAAGATAAAGAAGCTTGCAGTTCATGAGCTAGAACATATGGATCTTAATAGGACTTATACAATCTTTTTTTATGAGAAATTGACTTTAGAACTTCTCACAGCAATGCCAATGAATCCTTCATTTTGCATTTGCTAGTAGAAAAAGATCAATTTTCAACGAAACAATGTAGTAGTTACACGTGGAGGTAGTGGCTTCCTATGGAATACGAATGTAGGGTTGAGTAGACGAAAGGAATCGAAAAATGGGATATTACATTAGATTTTCTAATGGGCAAATGGCTTACAAGGAGGAAACATAATAGTTGTAGTAATCTATTATTTTCTTCCCATATAAATGGTAACTCTTTTTCCATTTATAATACAAGCATATTTGTTACTGGTTTTGTCAATAGAAAGTATCATTTTCCATAACAAGTGGAACCAAGAAATATTTTCAGTGTGTTTCATTATATTTTTGTTCAAATTTCTTATTCTGATAACTGGTAATGTGCCTCTATCATAAAAAAATTGGCTCTTTAGATGCATTCCCTTTGACACTCCTCGTTATCCACAACTAATGCAACTTATAGATACCATTCAGACACAGTTAAAAGATGAAGTAGTTCTTTTATGTGATGTTGAAATTGGGGATAAAGATTTCTGTAAACCAATAGAAGCTCGAACAATTATCCTAGATTTTAAATGTGTTTTGGAGAAATCAAGAGGACAAGGGTAGAAACGTGTCCGCAATCATCTTTTTTTTCGTAGTCTACACATAGTCCATCCTTACCTTAATAAACAAGAGTTTTATAACACCTTGAATTGCGTGGGTGCGGTTCACTTGACAATATCCCCTCGAACAGAACCTTTAAGGTTCATTGGAGATCCTTTCTTAAAGATCCTGTAACAAAGTAATACTGCCCTTTACTATGATTCCCAAAAAAACTCCTTTGAGCATGAACACACCATGGTCATGGTCCCAACAATGAAACAATGTCCGAAGCAAGTTAGCTAAACCCTAAATTTCGTACATTCAAGGTTCGAGAACATGAACATGTATTTTCCATATTTCCTTTGTTGTCCTCTTCCTTCCAGATATGACATTCAACTAATGTAGCATCTCCCCTCTCCCACAAGATTTGGTCTGGTCATGGAACAAAATGTTATGTTCATATACATTAGAATTACTATTGAAACATAAGTATTTTGTTCTCTTTACAAATGAACACATAGAGACTAGAACATCCAAACATTTTGGAAACCATTTGATACAGAGAAAAAATCACCCCAAATCCTAGGTTCTAAAGGATTTTCCAAGTGAACGGTACATAAATGCATTCTATGCAAATATGCATTTGTATCTTTAACATTGTGTAGTTCTTCTAGAAATCATTGCTCAATTTCGTTCTCATTGATTAAGTAGCTTCAATGTATTGGATATTCAATTTTGTTCTAACATTATTTACTATTCCCTGTCTTATTTCAATATACAAATAAAGAAACGTATCAAAACTGCAAGTGCATCAAACAAAGAATCTCCTAGATGATAGTGTAAATTTTCCAAGGGACATAGATTATGTCTATATAATAGATGATCAATCTTTTGCATGTCTAATTTTTTGAATTGCAAAATCATTTCTTCGATTGATATAAGTTCCTTTCTTCAGGTCTTCTATATGTTCATCCATAGGAACCATCTTGCAATTTAATAAGCTTCATATACTTCACATTGTAGAAGAAGGCATCTGTTTCTATATCAACTATATAAGTCCATGTAAAATGCATTTAGTGCTAACCTTTCCGGTGAACAATAAAATTTGCAAGTCAAAATTGGATACAATTACATGGATTTTGGTATAATCGAGAAATATTCATAGCCACCAACTCGAGCATACATAGAAAAAAAATCAAGGTACCAAGACAACAACTATTGAACAATTTCCATTGCACTTTGTATAGAAATCCTAAGTAATTCACCAATTCCTTTAGCAATATGATGATGTTTTTTTTCCCTTTCTCGACAAAGAATCAAGTGCAAGAAAACAAATCTGATGCATTGATGCCTATGGGCCTAGATAATTTTCACATTCTAAAACAATTTTTCAATTCAATACATTATATTGACTTGAATCCAATATCAATTTTCAAATTCCATTGCAACTAGGAAGACAAGAGAATTGGACATTGCTAGAGAGGTATAAATTGTCGATTGAACTAACCATAGAACTAATTCAATGCTTCAACATTAGTAGGCCCAAATAATATCACAGGGAACAACCCAAGGACAAACCACAGGACACGAGCAAAATTTCAATAGAAGTAGACTTTTTCACCCTAAATCACTAGTTACATGTCAATTGTGCATTAATACTATCCATTGAACTATTAGGAAAGTAATCGACATGAAAGAGATAGACTTTGTTTCTTGGCCAGAAAATATATTAATGAAGTCAAGCATCAATCCCTACAAACATCTAATTATGTGCACATGATACATGGCATGCCACAAGAAATACTATAAATAACTACTAGGAATAGGATCCTTGCAACATCTAAAGGGGAAAGCACCACTTGAAATATGCTCAATAAGCCACATGAACAACAAATTTTTGAATAACAGGCATATCACAGTCCAACAAAATTTGTATGCAACCATGGCGACCAAAATGGTACAGAAGGCTATAAATATTTTCCAATCCAATCTAGAAGACCAGAAGGAATGAACAAGTCTCTTGACTCTGCAATATGAAAGACCGTAACCAAGAATAACAACATTTTCTATAAATATTATTCATTTTTTCCTTTTCTCTTTGCATGATCACATGTGTGAGAGAAAACGATAAATAAGATGCCAAAAAAGTTAAATCCTAGGACTCAAATCAAAATCTATGCTTATTAAGCATAACCAAGTTTTTCTCCATGTATCGATATGTCCACACTCCAAAGGGTGTCTTAAATTGTATTTCCTAAATTCCATGTTTCCTACTTGGGGTATGAGTTTATCCCCAAAAAACTTATCATTTAACAATTATTCACAAACTTCATGTCTAGATGTAAATTAATTTTATATTTAAGAATCATGTAGATCACAACTCAAGATGGTACAACATATCAAGGTTGCCTACAGAGAAAGAGATGTTGTTATCTCTAAACTATGAAACATTTGCAAGTATTCAAGATAAATTAGGACGACCTTCAAGACCAACCAATCATCCTAGTTATTGCAATGTGTGAAGCAGCTTCCTAAGACATGAAATTCTCAGTTCATAGCGTGTTCATAGCTTAGGAGGCTATGAGAGCTAAATATATTTTTCGTAAATGTCATATCAAATAGACTTGAATTCTCCAAAGATTTTCTTGTAAATGAACACATAGAGACTAGAACATCCAAACATTTTGGAAACTATTTGATACAGAGAAAAAATCACCCCAAATCCTAGGTTCTAAAGGATTTTCCAAGTGAACGGTAGATAAATGCATTCTATGCAAATATGCATTTGTATCTTTAACATCATGTAGTTCTTCTAGAAATCATTGCTCAATTTCATTCTCATTGATTAAATAGCTTCAAAGTCCTGGATATTCAATTTTGTTCTGACATTATTTACTATTCCCTGTCTTATTTCAATATACAAATAACGAAATGTATCAAAACTGCAAGTGCATCAAACAAAGAATCTCCTAGATGATAGTGTAAATTTTCCAAGGGACATAGATTATGTCTATATAATAGATGATCAATCTTTTGCATGTCTAATTTTTTGAATTGCAAAATCATTTCTTCTATTGATATAAGTTCCTTTCTTCAAGTCTTCTATATGTTCATCCATAGGAACCATCTTGCAATTTAATAAGCTTCATATACTTCACATTGTAGAAGAAGGCATCTGTTTCTATATCAACTATATAAGTCCATGTTAAATGCATTTAGTGCTAACCTTTCCGGTGAACAATAAAATGTGCAAGTCAAAATTGGATACAATTACGTGGATTTTGGTATAATCAAGAAATATTCATAGCCACCAACTCGAGCATACATAGAAAAAAAATCAAGGTACGAAGACATCAACTATTGAACAATTTCCATTGCACTTTGTGTTAACACCCAAAAATGGTTAACTACCTCATCTACCTCACTACATGGCTCATTTGTCCATTTGCCTACCATATTTCCCTGAAAATCCCACAAAAAGCCTCCAAAAGGCCTAAAATGCCTCCAAAAGGCCAAAAAACCCCTTTTTCCTCCAAAAATAGCCAAAATTCCTCTAAAAATAGCAAAAATCCCCAAAAGGGGAGGAAAAGGAATAAAATAATGAGGAAAAAGGAGGAAAACCCTAAAAACAGCAAAAACCCTAAACAAGCTGCCCTAAACCATATGGTTTCCCAAAACCATGGGCAAATACTCCACCACCAAAAAACTATAAATAAGTGATGGAGACCCCTCATTTCATATCCACAGTCATAGCACCCTTACTCTGCCAAAACGTCTCGTGAAACCCTAGCTTACCATCAAGCTATTTTCACTGCTGAGAACCCACTTTTGGCTTATTTTCCACCATCGGAGAAGGAGAAGGACCAGCTCGGAGCTCGGAGCCACCGACATCGGACCAGCGCAACGGACTCCACCAACCTCTTCATCAGAGGTAATACAAAAACTTTTTATACATCTTGTCATTTTTACTTTCTGTCATTTACTTTTACTGTCTTAGTTTAGTTTGTTTTTTATTTACATCAATCGAACTACTACTAAGGAATCCAGATTCCTTAGTAGGTGCTCATTAGCACAAGCTAGGGTGAAAACCCTAGCTACACTTTGTATAGAAATCCTAAGTAATTCACCAATTCCTTTAGCAATATGATGATGTTTTTTTTCCCTTTCTCGACAAAGAATCAAGTGCAAGAAAACAAATCTGATGCATTGATGCCTATGGGCCTATATAATTTTCACATTCTAAAACAATTTTTCAATTCAATACATTATATTGACTTGTATCCAATATCAATTTTCAAATTCCATTGCAACTAGGAGGACAAGAGAATTGGACTTTGCTAGAGAGGTATAAATTGTCGATTGAACTAACCATAGAAATAATTCAATGCTTCAACATTAGTAGGCCCAAATAATATCACAGGGAACAACCCAAGGACAAACCGCGGGACACGAGGAAAAATTTCAATAGAAGTAGACTTTTTCACCCTAAATCACTAGTTACATGTCAATTGTGCATTAATACTATCCATTGAACTATTAGGAAATTAATCGACATGAAAGAGATAGACTTTGTTTCTTGGCTAGAAAATATATTAATGAAGTCAATCATCAATCCCTACAAACATCTAATTATGTGCACATGATACATGGCATGGCACAAGAAATACTATAAATAACTACTAGGAATAGGATCCTTGCAACATCTAAAGAGGAAAGCACCACTTGCAATATGCTCAATAAGCCACATGAACAACAAATTTTTGAATAACAGGCATATCATAGTCCAAAAAAATTTGTATGCAACCATGGCGAACAAAATGGTACAGAAGGCTATAAATATTTTCCAATCCAATCTAGAAGACCAGAAGGAATGAACAAGTCACTTGACTTTGCAATATGAAAGACCATAATCAGGAATAACAACATTTTCTATAAATATTATTAATTTTTTCTGTAATGTCCCTCTTATTTACCCTGAATATGCTGTAATTTCGGAATTTCGATTGTACTTATTCTCTCGTGAGGAGCTCAAGTCCAAGGCCCCACCAGCAGAACATTGTATGTAGTAGAATTAATTCCCTAGTGTGTAGAATAGGAGAACAAAGAAATGTTTTGGCACAACTTAAGACGACTAGAAGCTAATCCACCGGGGAAGGGAAACAATAGGAGGAAAGTCTGAAAACGAATAAAAGTAAGGGGGTGTCATCGTGGTATTGACAAGGGAACCAATCACTGTCCCCACCTTTGACCTTAAATCGCTTATTAGTTTCCTCACATGCTTAATTTGTATTTTACTTTTGTGGACAAGCGAGCCTAGGGCTCGGTCATGAGGAAATTATCGCGTAAGTGAGACATTTAACTACAACATATAAATTATACCAGAAGATCGAAATATGGGTTTAGGAAGATTAGAAATCCTCGCCCGGATAAAGTAACTCCCACAACCCCTTAGTCAAGGGTATCGGAAGGTAGAGAGACATGCATATTATATATAAAAAACATATATCTATATATATTATGCATATGATAGCAGATATGGAGTGAACTTCATTATAATAGGGCAAGCTTTATTTGGTGAAGGAAGCTGGACATATTCATAGAACACTATCCAATAGTAAAACTCCACATGCAGGTAGAACACCATATATAAAGGGAATTGTATATATTATATTTATATATATATACATATTGGAATCTACAAGCTTTTTCATATAAATACACATACATGTTATATATAAGCTATATTAAAACGAATACTCATGTTGTGGAGTATTAATTAACAATCGAGGGTTTAGGACCATACCAAATTGTTAATCACCATTCAAGGAGGCGTTATTGCTATGGAATTAACTATTGGGAAGCATAGATTGTGGAGAGGTTAATCACCTGAGTCTTAACCACCATTTGTGGAGACGTTGCATATTTTCAGAGTCTTTGATTTCAGACAGGTTAAAGAATTTCCATAGTATAATCTAATGGGGGCATGTTTTCTAGGCACGCTTGTTTCTTTTCTCCGGAAAGAAGGATTGGTAATTGGTGCATTTATTATGGCCGTTATGGAACTCTGGAGCTTTTGTTGAGCGGCTCTTAATTTTGGCTGGTTGACAGCAATCTCATTAATTTGGCAGCACGGGGTCAGGACAGGGAAAATAATCTCATTAATTTGGCAGCACGGGGTCAGGACCGGGGAAGTACACGGAACCTCAAACTTTCCACCCCTGTGAGTAAAGGTTTTGGGGTGCCCTGTTTACTTTCGGTGGTAGGCTTGACCATCTTGGCGAGCATAGGAAGGGGGTATCACTGGCAGAGGCTGTTCAAGGCTGCAGGCGTTTTTGTTTTTTTTTAGTCACCCCTCGGTGATAAGTAGAGGGTTCACAAGTTTTGGGGGGGCGGCCCGGGAGAGTGGCGAGCTGGAGGCTATCCGCCGGCCCCCTTAGTGATACTGGGCTCTGAAGCATCTATATTTCAGATCTTTAGCTGGATGAAATTTGTTTTCAACCCCTGCGCTTTGGGGGGGAGGATCGACTTCGGAGTCCGGATGAGAACGATCGTTACAGTGTTTTCCTCCTGTGCTTTGTGGATGAAGAACAATGTCGACACCCGTGGGCGGATCTAGGTTGCACCTCGCCTAGTTTTAAACCTACGTGTACACCTCTCAGTGTTCAAAGTGCGGAAGTGCCTGCACCAAGGGTAAGTGCATCATCCCAGGATGTTTACGAGCCAGGTAAGATCTTGTTCAACCTTTATAACTGTGGTTTATAGAGGTACTGATCATTATCATAGTGCGACCCCAGGGCTGCGGCTTGGTTTTATGAGACTAGTTGGGAGGTTGTTTTTAGCTTGCAAATACCCTAACATATGATGTTCCTTCTTGCAAGTATTGGGTGGATTAGGGTAAGACGAAGGGAGGGATTTGATTCTCCAATCACATAGACGTCAAAACCCAAGTCGTTAGAAATGTTGCTGCCTTTCAAGTAGAATAGCATTTTTTCTTTTCTTCTGCAAAAGAAATATAGTGTATTCGGGCCAGTAATGAAGTTTGTGTAACGAGGTCTTTCACTCTCCATTTGCTACTGGCTGTTAAATTATTTCTCTTAATAATGACCTAGATCCAATAGAGTATCTTAAGGAGGATTACAAATAACTGTTAAATTCTTTTATGACATATAATTTATTATGCTCAAACACCTGGCTGCACCTAAGCATCATTACTGATAGATAAACCACGAAGAAACCAATGAGTAATATTAAATCGGTGTATAGATAAGTCATTCTAATAGAATCTATCAGAACGTATGGGGACTCGTTAAACCTTGATATCCCTACTATATATATATGTATGTGTGGGCGTGTTTTTACAGCTATGTGTATCGCGATTATTGAGAATTTCGATTGACTGATTTGAAGTTGAATGTGCGAACGTGTTTAAAATATTCTTTTCATCTAGGTTTGAAGAGGAAGTAGTAGAAGAGTCAGATCCAGATCAAGAATATCTTGTCAAAACCTTAATTTTTCCCTTATTTATTTATGTGTGACCGTGGCCAGAGTGAAGCTCTTAGCTTGTTAGTTTGCTGAACTCGTGTCTCGAATTTTGTTGAACTGATTTCTATATTGAGAAAGAGGGGGCATGGGGCCTCTCTTCTATTCTTTTCTCCTTGAAATGTAAATAAAATGGCAGTCGAAAGTTCTGCGTACTTGTAACCTCCCGACTTGGCTAAAATAATAAAATGATAGCAGCTCTTGGTGGATGTAGCCCTAGATGGGGTGAACCACGTACATCCTTGTCTCTCTCTTGTGATTTATGTGTACATTTTTTTGAGAATATGCTCAGGTATGTACTTTTCCAATCTAAACTGTTTTCCAAAGAGTGCTCACTTTCTTATCGGCACAGGTTGAATTGAACAACCGAACCTAATATCTAATATAGCTGAATGCGATTGTTCTGAGGAATTTGAAGTAATATGTTACAATGCACAGGGTCAAATAAGTATTGTTAGATAAACTGCTCAAAATTTATATTTCAGTCGTCTGGTGTAGAATAACTTATTGTTTTAAAAGTTGTAATGGTAGGTGAGTTCAACACCTTGCAGATACTTAAGAGACCCCCTTATGTCAGTCGCCAATCAATTATATGTGGAGATGTGGGACATTAATGAGAATTCAAATTGATAGATAGGATTGGGACCAAACTATTAGGTTTTGTTAGAAAGCATTTATAGATCACAAAATGTATGATTTAAACAATTGTGACATAAATGATGATATTCATTGGAAAAGTCATAACCATAAGGATTGTTAGAGAAATGTTAATGCATAAAGATATCCTTCATCATCTTTTGATTTATATGCTTCCTTCTCCTGAGAATGATGTTGTAAATAGTGGAGTAAAAAAACTGGAAGTATTTGAATAAAGACCTTTTCCCCAATTTACCAACATATACAAATATTAATCTTGTGAAGAACTATAATGATCGACTCAAATACAATTGAATCATGACATTTCAGTGATTGGTCCACTATGTGCTTTAATATATGTATATATATATTACCATTGTGTTTATGATTAAGATGTTGTTCTGAGGTAGCTAACACTATGAAAATAATTTTTTCGTTCCTTGGGAGACATTACATTTTCCTTTTCTCTTTGCATGATCACATGTGTGAGAGAAAACGATAAATAAGATGCCAAAAAAGTTAAATCCTAGGACTCAAATCAAAATCCATGCTTATTAAGCATAACCAAGTTTTTCTCCATGTATCGATATGTCCACACTCCAAAGGGTGTCTTAAATTGTATTTCCTAAATTCCATGTTTCCTACTTGGGGTATGAGTTTATCCCCAAAAAACTTATCATTTAACAATTATTCACAAACTTCATGTCTAGATGTAAATTAATTTTATATTTAAGAATCATGTAGATCACAACTCAAGATGGTACAACATAGCAAGGGTGCCTATAGAGAAAGAGATGTTGTTATCTCTAAACTATGAAACATTTGCAAGTATTCAAGATAAATTAGGACGACCTTCAAGACCAACCAATCATCCTAGTTATTGCAATGTGTGAAGCAGCTTCCTAAGACATGAAATTCTCATTTCATAGCGTGTTCATAGCTTAGGAGGCTATGAGAGCTAAATATATTTTTTGTAAATGTCATATCAAATAGACTTGAATTCTCACTACATAGGTGCACTCATCTAGTCCTATGATTACCATGCTAGTCTTCTAATGCGTCCATTCATCAATCTTCGCATAGGATCTACATGGTGCTAGGTGGAAACCTTACTTGGAGTAAGTTTTTTCATTTTAATTTTAAATGTGGTAATGGATTTATGCTAGTGTGAAGACCAAGGAATTTTCCTTACGAGCTATGGTGCGCTATTGTGTTCTTGTGGTTTGGTTTCTAACAAGGGTTTTCCCAAACAACACTTGTTCTAGGGGGTATGCTATTACTATAGGTTTTAATGCATTATGCTTAGGCCTATAGTAGTGAGAATGTTACAAAAATACTATCGTAACTAGGTTGAAAAAAATTACCTATTCTTAACATGTTACAAGGGTTTGAATCTGTTATGCTAAAAAAGTATATAGTTATTTTTTCACTAATACACTTGTACACAATTGCCTTTTATTAGTCTAGTTAGATTTGTTTGATAGCTATATATTTTGGATCAACCTAACAGTAGAAAAAGAATTGAGTTTGTTGTTGAATGGGTATATTAATGATTTTCACATGCGTGATAATAATATTGGGGAAAGTTTAATTTTTCTAGTCGACAAATGAAACTCTATGCTTATTAAGCAACACCAACATTTTCTCTACATATCGACAGGTCCAAAGGGTGTTTTAATTTGTATTTCCTAATTGTTATGTTGCACTAGTTGGGATATCAATTTATCCCAAAAGAACCTACCATTTAACAATTATTGATAAAATGTGAATTAACTATAAAGCAATTTCAAATTTAACAACCATATAGATCACAACCTAAGATGCAACATCATAGCAATGTTATCTACAAAGTAAGATCCATTGTTATCTCTAAACTACCAAACATTTGCAACCATTTGAGATAAATTAACAAGAACATCAAAGATATCCAATACACATACAAGGGCATGTTTTGGAAGAGTGACTATGCATTGTTTTGTCTCAACATTTTGTTAGTATAAATGGAATTAAAATTGTATTTACTATTCACATTAACATAATTTAGTTTTATATGATAACACCAAAATACAAGTAAAAAAGGATTACTATCTTAATAGAAAATATAATACCACGAAATAAGTAGTAGTTAGTTGATTCCCATAACTCTTTAACCAAAGAATAAAAAAATAACCTTTCAAAAAAATATTTTAACTTTAAATGTTAATTGAGTAAGTTTTTAATATTTACACTAATATATTAGTATTACAAGATACTAATACTATTTTAATATTAGTAGACCCTTAATACTATGTTAATATTAATGTATCAATATTAAAATTTTAAGATATAATAATTACTATTTTAACCTTTGATCTTAAATAAGAGTATTTTATTTTATTAATATTAAGATTAATATGAATATAATATTAATATATATAATAAGATATTAATATTAATAATAAAATGAGACAAGTGTATCGTATAATTTCAAAAACATAAAAAATGGCTTAATTAACATGTGATAAGTACACTTAATGATAGTTGTAAAAATTAAAATTAATCTTCATCTATTCCATTATTAAATACAACTACCGGTTTAACTCTCATTATTAGATACAACTATTATCTTAACTCCAATGATTCTATAACTATTAGGTTAACTTCAACCCTAATTGAACTCCTAAGAATAAATACCTAGTAGTTGGGCATCTAGCTAAGCTAATATAAAGTTAGTATTACATGTTTAGGTTTTTTAGTATAGATATAATTAGGTTTTTGATTTTTTTAAAGGAGGTTACTCTATCAACCATCAACTCAAAGTGATCTCTCTCTTCCCTAGGATGATTCCCTCTGAGGACCCTTCCAGCCTCACATCCCAGGTCACTCTGAAGGAGATAGATCTCTCCGTGAAATCTTTCAGAAAGGACCGTAGTCTGGGTCCAGATGGGTGGCCGGTTGAATTTTATTTGCACTTTTTTGACCTTTTAGGGCCAATATTAAGTCAGATGGTGGATTCGACTCGAATTTCTTGGCACATACCCCCTTCTCTAAATTCTACTTTTATTGCTCTTATACCAAAAAAGGACAAGCCACGTTCCTTTGCGGATTACAGACCCGTCTCCTTATGTAATATTCTTTATAAGGTCATTGCCAAAGTCATTGCCGGCAGAATTAAGCCCTTTCTTGATCTGGGTATCTCACAAGAGCAATTTGGCTTCCTCAAAGACCGCCAAATAACTGAGCCCATTGGTATTGTCCAGGAAGTCCTTCACTCAGTCAAAATCAAGAATTCTTATGCTTTTGTTCTCAAGTTGGATCTCACTAAGGCCTTTGACCGTGTTGACTGGTCCTATGTTAGGTTTATTCTCATACAAATCGATGTGCCTCTCCTTTCTGTCAATTGGATAATGAGCTGCATTTCCACCACAAATTTTGTGGTCTTGGTTAACGGTACCCCTTCCAAATTCTTTTCAGCCTCTCGGGGCATTCGTCAAGGCTATCCTTTATCCTCCCTTCTCTTCATCCTAGTCATAGAGGGTCTCAGTTTACTCATTAAGGATGCCAGAGCAAATGGTCTCATTCGGGGTATCAAACTCTCGCCTTCCCTTGCTCTATCCCACCTCCTCTTCGTGGATGATGTTATTCTCATGGGCTCTGGAACCCTACAGGACTGGTTGGCTTTTGAGGTCCTCCTTGACTCCTTTTGTAGAGCCTCTGGTATGAGGATTAATTCTGACAAATCTTGCTTGCTCTACCATAATTTTAATGAGAGCAGTCTTAATGATTTTAGAACCGCTCTGCCATATAAAATACTTCCTATTCAGTCTAGTATCACCTACTTGGGCTTTCACTTGAAGCCTCTGAGTTACAGAGTGACTGACTGGCTCTGGCTTCTACAAAAGTTTCAAAAGAGGATTAATCACTGGACTTATAAATACCTATCTCTCGGTGGGCGTCTGGTTCTAGTCAATGCTCTTCTCTCTAGCATTCCGGTATATTGGATGGGCTTAGCCCCTCTCCCTAGCTCTATTCTCCAGAAGCTCAGAAGTGCTATGTTCAATTTCCTACGGGGATCCTCTGATTTTACATTTAAGTATCATCTAGCAAATTGGCATGACCTGTCTCGGCCCAAAGCATATGGGGGCTGGGGTATCAAAAATATTTTTTGGTTCAATCAAGCTCTGCGACTAAATGTTTTCTGGAGAGCCCTCCACTCCAATGGACTATGGTTCCAGGTCCTGCAGTCAAAATATTTAAAAGGACAGTCCGTTGTTGATTGGCTCAGGAACAAATTATTCAGTACTCGAAATGTCTCTTTAGTTTGAAGGGGATTCCTACAGGTCATACCCTGGCTGGGCAAACACTTGGCGTGGCAGGTTGGAAATGGGGAAAGTATCTTATTGGGGATTGACCTGATAGTTGGATCGCACGCTCCTTTCACTCTCCCTGAAGATTTGAGATCGTGCCTAGAATATTTAAACATCAACACTTTATCTCAGGCACACAATACCCTGTCACATGCTCAGCATTATTGGTATACTGCTGATGAACTGGATCTTGGTGGATCATTTGTTACCAGCTGGAATGCTTTTATTTCTGGTCTTTCTGGTGCAGGTATTCATTTATCAAACTGCCCTGATAAACTTGTATGGATCTTTAATCATCGCAGAGCTGCTATTACTGCCAGGGATGCCTATGATTGCATCGTTCGCTCCTCCTCATGCTCTGGCACTGTGGTTGATGGTTTTCACATTTTGCACAAGGCTCTACCACATAAGATTACATGCTTCATTTGGCTCATTTTGCACAATAGAATTATTACATGGGAGAATTTGTAGAGAAGAGGGTTTTCTGGACCTGGTATATGCCCACTCTGTTGGTCAAAAGAGGAATCTGTGGAACACCTCTTGTCGTTCAGTTCTGTATGGAAGTCTGTGGCAGACTTTATTTGTGATTTCTACGACCTTCCAGCTTGTATATCAGGGGTTCCCATTGTTGATATTTTCAATAACTGGGTTGGTAAGACTCCCAAGTGCTCGCCTCTTTATCAGATCCCTTTCATTATGATGTGGATGGTGTGGAAAGCACGTAATTTGGCAATTTTTGAAGGTAAAAAGAGGAATATTCATGGCATCATCCAGCAAATCTTATCGTATGTACAGGCACAACTCCACAGGACTGTACCTAAAAAAGACAGAAGCAATCATATTGGGAATCCTCCTATCAAGCCTTTTCCCTGTGGTTATTTTGATGGGGCTTCAAATAATATGTCTGCTGGAGCTGGCCTCTACATCTATCTAAATGATACCCACTATCTGGAGTTCTCGCTGGGGGTCGGATATGGTACTAATACCAAAGCGGAGCTGCTCAGTCTCTGGGCACTCTTACACACTTCCCATATGATGGGGATCCCCCTTGTCCATATGTATGGGGACTCATAGTTCATCATAAACTGGGCTAAGGGATTAACTGCTCTCTCCCCACCAGAACTTGTTCACTGGTGCAGGGAGACAAAAAAGCTAGCTACTAGCTTCCATGGGCTGTCATTCTCTCACATCTACCGAGAAAACAACAAGACAGCTGACCGCCTTTCTAAAAAGGCCCTCACCTTTCCTCAAGGAAAAGGATGTATGATGGAATATATTGAGAATCTCCTTGTCACCACAGTTTTTTATTAGCTCTTTTGAGCTTGTTTAGAGGTTTTTTTCCTCTCTTTATGTTGCATGGTATATTTGTCTCGCTCTTTGTCACTGTAGGGATTCTTCCCTTACCTGTCAGGTGTTTCATGGAAGCTGGAGAGACCCTCTTTAGATTGTTGTTCAGAGTCTGATTGGCACTCAATAGATGTGAAAGTACGAACAGTCTCCATCACATGATGAGACAATTATTTTGATGGGTTATTTTTGTGGTTGGTTTTATGTACCCTTCCCCTTGGTTGGGAACTCCGGATGGGCTGCCATATTCACGTGACCCGATGATGCGGTTGAAATGTACTAATGCCCTTTGATTCCTTATGAATAACAAGGACATATTTTTTCTTCTTGAAAAAAAAAATTAACAATTTCAAAAAAATAAAAAATAGCTTTAGCCTCGGGTGTTCGTGATAGTTGGAAAAATCAAACTTCAGCTTCAACGATTCCATTATTAGATACAACTATTCAATTATTGGTTTAAATACATTGATGATACAACTATTAGCTTAACTTCAACTCCAATGATGACTTTTACTTGAATTGCAATTCCTAATATATTAAGTTTTAAATTAACTATGAGATACAACTATTAGCCTAACTCCAATGATTCTACAATTATTAGTTTAAATTCAACTCTAATCATGGTTATATTGGATAAATATTATATTAACTCCAATGATTCTACAACACTTCAACTCTAATCGCTGTGATATTGGATAACTACTAGACCTTGACAATTGAAGTCCATCTAGAAGTTGGGAGTAGAGTTAATGTGGATAATGCTTAGTCTAAGCTTTATATTAACTTTTAAATTAACTATTAGATACAACTATTAGCTTAACTCCAATGATGATACCACTATGAGCTTATGGTTGTTGCTAGTACTCATATCAATAGGAATATTAAATATTATTAATAGATAATAATACTATATTAATATTAAAGAAATGTCTTTATTATTTTATTTTAATATTAATGTTTTAATAAAACATTTAATCATAAAAAAATTTAAACGTGGACAATTTTGTTAACTTTGTATTTTTAAATTATTTATCCTTTAGAAATTTTATATAAAAATTATTAATAAATTTATAACCCTAAGTCTCTAGTTGACTTACATTGATCTCTGCCTCTCAAAATTGAATATTAATATTTTAAGATCACTAGCTCTTCAAACTTGATAAATTGTCCTAATGGCGAGTCTTGTTATGGATTCGAAACATCGATGATAAAGAAGGTGGGGGGTTGGGGGGGACAAAGAAACATCAAAATAAAATCACCAAGCTCTATACGAAGACTAATATTTCACCTAAACCAATTGAATGCAGAAAGGTCATCAACCTCTCCAACCATACAATAACTGAAGTCAAATCCAACATACTTAAGAGAGTCTTGGACTTTTCTATAGTTCCCAAATCCATCCTATATAAACCACTATTTGCAACATAGAAGACGACATCCAAAGTTTAGTTGAAGTGGATAAGGAGGCAACTAGACAAGAATGCACACTAATCTTGATGAAATCCAAACTTTCTATAAGCAATATTAATAAATAAGAACACATGACATTGAAAAACCTTGAAAGAAATGAGAACATGTTGTCATCTTGAAGGTGGACAAATGGGGAGCCACAATGATTTTAGATAGAGTTGAATACAATGCAAAGATGGTTGAACATCTTACCACGAGCTGCAGTTGCAGGAAGCAAGGCGGAAACCCTATATCCAATGTTAATAAATAAGTAAATAAGACCATAAAAAACTCTAACCTTGATGAAGGACTAAGGAAACCTCTGATTCCAATATGTGAGATCACCCCTAGAATTTATGGTCTCTCTAAAATCTAAAGAGGGAGTTCATCTTAGACGTATTGTCAACATCCTAGGATCCCCAACCTATGAGATTGCAAAATATGTGGCTAAAATGCTAGGTCCCATTGTAGGAAAATCAGATATGTTCAAGGTGTGTGCAAGATAATGAGGGTCTCTTTTGACACGTTAGATGCAATAGAAAACTGAAAAAAATAGGCATCCGTCAACTTACATGGATATTTTGAGACACATACACAATGAGTATTGAAATGACTAAGAAAGATGAAATGTGAAAAATTGAATGATGTTTCCAAATATATAATTTTTTTTCTATTGAAAATGCTATTAAGTTCTATCTCAAGTTTGAACTTTTTTAACGGACACTTTTTTTATGGGTCGAATTATAAGTTATATGTTTTTGTCACGGGGTCTTCACATAGTGAAACCATGTCATAGCGCCTTCGTTCATGGGATATTAAAGATCACCCCTAATTTCACTAGATATTGAAAATTACTTACAAAAATCATTTTGTTGGGCCCCCCTCCCAATACATATTTCAAATTAAAGAAAACCCTATTTTTACAATATATTCCTTATTTTTACTAAAAAATCCTTTTTATACCCCTCAATACCTATAAACCCCACATACCCTATTCCCTACCCCCCAACACCTACAATATATTGACCTTATTTTTCACAATTAAAATCCTCCCAATATGAATGAACGTGATAAGATATTGCTCAACAAGGTGCATCCCCCGTGGTTTTTGTGGGTTCTTCCTTTGAGTTCCCAAATGATGGAATCAACTTACAAAACTTGCTAGACATGTAGAGAACATCTAGTACTAGTGCACTAATACCCACCCCCCACCCCCCAAAAAAAAATTAATGATTTTAAAAAACAATTATCTAAGTGATCAAACCTCAAAAACAGTACATCAAATGCGGGTGCAAGTTTCGAAGGTATTAATGTAATTATTTAGAAACCGTTTTTTTATAGCATGTAGAGGCCGATGTCCTTTAGTGCACCATAGACGTTTTCTTCAAAATGCTCAAGAATCGAAAGAGTTATCGATGAAACCCTAATACTTTGTTTTTGAGTTTTATGGTTGAGAAACTAAAGAGTTACCGATGACACAAGAAAAATAGGAAAAAATAAGAAATATATATATATTCTTGTCAAAAATTGCATATTTGGAATCTATAGAAAAAAAAAACCATATTTGTGTTTAAAATTTCATTAGAATTGATGATGTTCAACATACTGTAACCAACAACTGAACACGAGTATATTGAAAAGTTGGATGTACTGCTCAATTAGCCATGGTTTATCATACTCCAAGGCATAAGCATGATGAATCCAAAACAAATTCTGAAGTAAACACATAGGCATAGGAATGCCATGCTAGCACGTGTGGAGGTTCAACCATAGTGGCAAAAAATGCACATTATTTTGTTTAAATTCATTTTTTTTTTTCACGCCAAACCAAAATTCCCATGTGTTGTATTTTTACAAAATGTGTGCGCATGTTGTAAAACTACAATGCGTGTGCAATTTGTAATTTTAAGAATTTATTAATTTTTTTATTATAACAGTTTCTTTATTATTAAAAGATTATAACGTTAATTTTATTATTTGTCCATTATAACTTTAAAAATAATTCAGGGTAATAAGGGATTAAAGGTAGTGGGGGAAGGAGTGGTAAGGGGTTAGAGGTAGAGAATGGGGTCGGGGTACTATGGGGTTAAAGGTAAATAAAGGGGCGAGGGGTGTTAACGGGTTAGAGAGAGACATAGAGAGAGAGGGGTGAAGGGAGAGACATTGAGGGGTGGTCACAGGTTATACATAGAGATATAGGTGGTGTTAAGGGGTTAGATGTATAAACAGAGGGGGGTGTTAAGGGGAATCCATATTCCCAATATTGTTATAGTTCTACCCCTATGTCCCTAGAAGGTTGAAGTTGTAAAGAAAGACCTCTCTAATATTCATTCTAAATCTCTTCTATTTATGTCTAAGATTTAATGCTTATTAAGAATCACCCAGATTTTCTCCATGTATCGATAGGTCCAAAGGTGTCTTAGATTGTATTTCCTATATGCTATGTTTCACTAGTTGGGTATGAATTTATCCCAAAAAAACTTATCATTTAGCAATTATTCATAAACTTTGTGTCTAGATATAAAATAATTTTATATTTAACAATCACGTAGATCACAACTCAAGATGGTACACCATAGAAATGTTGTGAGAGAAAGAGTTGGTATTATCTCTAAGCTACAGAAACATTTGCAAGTATTCAAGATAAATTAGGAGGCACTTCGAGACCATCCAATCATGCGAGTTATTGCAATGTGCAAAGTAGCCTCTAGCCATGAAATTCTCATTTCATAGTTTAGGATGCTATTTTCCGTGATGGTAGTTGTGGTGCACTATTGTGTTCTATTAGCCCTATAGTAGTGTGAGAATGTTAAAAAATACTATAGTAACTAGGTTGTGTAGAAAGAGTCTTTGTTTGTTGGTTTGATGAGAAGCATCATAAAGTAGAAAGAGTCCTGCTTTGCTTTCTTTGATGAGTTGAGGTAAGACGTTCCATGTAACCAGCTGACACAGTCATATGTGAAGGCAGTGGCCATCTCCGCACTGAGCAGCCAGAATCCAGGAACTCAGCAGGTCGCCAGGACGTTGTTCGGAGCCTCTCCTCCTGTTGATCCTGCAGTTCTCGCCAAAGCTTTCATGATCGACCCCAAGCTCGTCCAGCTTCTCCAAAACAAATTTAAATCCTCATCTTGATCTTGACCTTGATCTTGACCTGAATCTTGATCTTGATCTTGATCTGATGAGGTATCTGCTTCCATCTTGTCTGATGACGTATCTTCGAGTCTTTCATTCCTTCCAGTTGAGTTGAGTTGAGTTAGTATTTATATAGATAAATAAAACGACGCTCTCGTTCTTATTGTCTGCGTGCATAGTTAGTCAGTGTCTAATATATTGTATGGTCGTTTATAACCAATAAATAAAAAGGTCCATATTGATGCAAATTTGATAGACATGGACATCTGTGTTTCTTTAGATTTGTTTAGATTATGTAATTTCTGTCTGTTAATCATTTTTCAACTGCTTACGCAATTGCTTAGTATCAATTGTCCAAATTTTCGAAAAACCTTTATTTGCTGAGAAAAAATGATAAAAATAAAAAATAATAACTTTAGCCGTGAAGTTCAGGTGACTTGGTATTTGTATTGCAAATTTGACACCGAGAGATGTATGCCCTTGTTTCTTTACGTTAAGCAATTTTTGTGTATTATTCATTATTCGTTTTTCAGAGGCTTACGCAATTGCCTAGTATTGATTGTTCAAATTTTATGGTTTCAAACTTTTATTTATTATATTTAATTTTATTTAATATAATTGTATGTTTTGAAGTTTCGTTAAAAATATTTAAAAATTTTAGAATCATATATATTAACAATTAAAATTATATAATTTTAATGTTATGTTTTTGGAAGCATGATTGTACATTGCAATCTATAAGTTTTGTTTGGGTAATTTGCTATCATAAATGGAATTCGTGTTTTATTTACTATTTACATTAATAAAATTTGGTTTTAATTAGTAAGTGATATAACTGGATTTTATGGGGTAATTTGCTATCATAAATGGAATTCGAGTTTTATTTACTATTTACATTAATAAAATTTGGTTTTAATTAGTAAGTGATATAACTGGATTTTATGTTTAGATGATACTAAAATCTTAGCAAAAAAGGATCAGCATCTTAATAAAAAGCTTAAAGAAACTCTAACCACTTAATTTGAGATGGAAGCCTTGACCTAAGTTTTGGTTGAGTCCCTTAGCTTTTAAACCAAAGAATAAGAAAATAACTTAACAAAATATTTTTAACTTTAAATCTTAATTGAGTACTTTTAATATTAACATTAAAACTAATATAATATTATTAGATACTAATACTATTTTAATATTAATCTAGTATTAATAGACCCTTAATAATATGTTAATATTAATGTATCCATATTAAGATTAAATAATATATAATATTATTTTAACATTGAAGCTTAAATACTAGTATTTTATTTTATTGATATTAATATGAATATGAATATAATTTTAATATTAATACTAATACTATTATGAATATTAAATATTATTAATAAATAATGATACTATATTAATATTAAAAAAATACTTAAATTTTTATTTTACATTATTATTAATGCTTTAATACAAGTTTTAATCATAAAAAAAAGTTTTAAACTCAAATAATTTTACATTAACTTTGGATCTTTTTAATTATTTCATCCCTTGGGAATTTATAAAAGAAATATTAATAAATTTCTAAACTTAACTTATACCTAAACATTAATTTTCTAGTAGACTTACATTTATCTTTGCATCTCAAATTTGAATATTAATACTTTAAGATCACCAACTCCTCAAACTATCATGATGATGAGTCATTTTATGGATTCGAAATTTCGATGATTTAATATTTTAATATCACCAACTCCTCAAACTATCATGATGATGAGTCATGTTATGGATTCGAAACGTCAATGATAAACATGTCTAGTGTGAAATTTTAGAGTCATGATTTTGAAGTCAATGGCCACTGAAATATTGCAATAGAAATTACATCCCTCTACGGAAGGGATATTTGACATCAAATCCAAGTCTTGAGAAGTTGAGAGTAAAGATTCAAAGACGATCACTTAATCTTATTTTTCTAAAAGAATGCACATATAAGATATCAACCCCCATATTGGTTGTAATTAATCATCAATGTACAATAACTGTAACTATAAAGGTTTTGAAATACGTGCAACTCTAGTGAGGATAGAAATCAGGAGGAAACATTCTAATAATATTATTTTATATTAATATTAATGCTTTAACAAAAATTTTAATCATAATAAAGTTTTTAAATTGGAATAATTTTACATTAACTTTGATCTTTTTAATTATTTCATCCCTTCGGAATTTTATAAAAAAAATATTAATAAATTTCTTACCTTAACTTCTACCTAAACCTTAATTCTCGAGTTGACTTACATTTATCTTTGCATCTCAAAATTGAATATTAATACTTGAAGATCACCAACTCCTCAAACTATCATGATGATGAGTCATGTTATGGATTCGAAACGTCGATGATAAACATGTCTAGTGTGGAATTTTCCAGTCACGATTTTGAAGTCAATGGCCAGTGAAATATTGCAATAGAAATCACATCCCTCTATGGAAGGGATATTTGACAGCAAATCCTAGTCTTGAGAAGTTGAGAGTAAAGATTCAAAGAAGAGCACTTGATCCTATTTTTCTAAAAGAATGCACAGATAAGATATCAACTCCCATATTTGTTGTAATTAATCATCAATGTACAATAACTGGAGCTATAAAGGTTTTGAAAGACTTAGTGCAACTCTAGTGAGGATAGAAATTAGGAGGAAACATTCTAATTTAGATCGCATGTCCAGTGAAGCTTTTACCCTCCACCTCAAAATCGTGTCCTCAATCTGAATGGACATATGGAAGGCTACATATGAAAACATGACATTCAAAGCTGATAAAGAAGGTGGGGTGGAGAGAGAGAGAGAGAGAGAGAGAGAGAGAGATCAAAATAAAATCACCAAGCTCCATAAGAAGACTAACATTTCAGCTAAACCAATTGACTACAAAAAGGTCATCAACCTCTCCAACCATACAATAAGTGAATTCAAATACAACATACTTAAGAGAGGCTTGGACTTTTTCATAGCTCCTAAATCCATCCCTACAGAAAGCATTATCTACAACATAGAAAACAACATCCAAATTTTAGTTGAAGTGGATAAGGAGGTGACTACACAAGAGTGTGCACTAATCTTGAGGAAAGGAAAACTTTGGCATAAGTAATGTCAATAAAGAAGAACATATGGCATTGAAAAAAATTAGAAGAAATGAGAACATAGTCATCTTGAAGGCGAACAAATGGGAAGCCACAATGATTTTACATAGAGCTGAAAATAATGCAAAGATGGTTGAACATATTACTACAAATGATAGTTGGAGGAAGCTAGGTGGAAACCCTATATATGTTACGCAGAAAATATTCCTATGGCTTGGATTGGACCACAATCGACACGATGACACTAGAAATCACATCCATTTCAAATATGCTAGATAAATTTGTTAAGAACCCGTGTCAACCCTCCTCTTTATTTTGTTAGTATATTTTGTCGGACACATATGCTTTGTAAGTTGTCTCGTTAGTATGTTGTATTATCCCACATTCATGGGGAGTAATATTTGTTAAGTCATCCAATTAGTATGTTACATTATCCCACATTCATGGAGAGTAATAGTTGTTTAGATTAGACTTAGTATATAAGTACGTGTTGAGGCTAATGAAGGCATCCAAGAATTATTTGTATTGAGCTTGCTCAAATGAGGTTTCCCCCTTGAAGTGGCCTGCGATCAATAACATCTCTTATGTTCTATTTTATTTCTATTATATCATGTATTCTCATTGTTTATTGCATGAGGTTCCTCACATATGGTATCAAAGCACTTTCTTAGTCTCCCTCGATGGAATTTCTGCCAATTTTTTTTCTTTTACAATGCTTCCTGGAGGTGTGATTATTGTAGTAGTGCTTCTTCTTTGCAAAGGTATTATTCATTCGTATCAGGGACTAAACCCTATCCTCTTAACTGTGGGAAGTACTTGGGCATAGCCCTAAAACTCATTCTGAGGAGTACCACAGGAACCCCGAAGTAGCTAGCCATTGAGAGGACCTACCAAGCGAAAAGGGAAATGACCCCTACCTAATTGACTAGTTTCCACCCATGAGGTAAACCAAGAGTTGTTGTTTGTGGTAAGGTGGTTATCATTTTACCTGAGCTGTGGAGTGAGGGGTACTACCCCAATACGCAATCTGTTAGACAACATTGGTGGTCGAGTGAATCCCCTGAACCTTTAGGAGACCAAACATACCTGGGTCCATATCTATTTCTAGTTGATAAAAGACTCCATCATACTATATATATTTCAGTCTTTCCTTCCTTCTAGACGTTCAGTTCAGTTGATTTAGTATTTATATAGATAAATAAAACAGCGCTCTCGTTCTTATTCTCTACGTGCATAGAGTAATGGTTAGTCAGTGTCTAATATGTATGCTCGTTTATAACCCATAAATAAAAAGGTCCATATTGATGCAAATCTGACACTATGTTTGATAGACATGCATATATGTGTTTGTTTCGATTATGTAATTTATGTATGTTAATCATTTTTCACTGCTTATGCAATTGGAGAGTCTTAATTGTCCAAATTTTCAAACGACCTTTATTTGCGGAGAAAATTTGATAAAAATAAAAATAATAGTTCTAGCCGTGAAGCTCAGGTGACTTGGTATTTGTATTGCAAATTTGACACCGAGAGATGTATGTCCTTGTTTCTTTGCATTGTGCAAATTTTTGTGTATTATTCATTATTTCTTTTTCAAAGGCTTACGCAATTGCAATTTTAGATTTTATATAGCTTTAAAATTGTATGTTTTCGACTCTTATTTAATATATTTGCTTGTTTTGGAATTTGATTAAAAATATTTAAAAATTTTAGAATTACATATATTAATTATAAAAATTGTACAGTTTTAATGATAT
>LPNX010748156.1:6610-11610 GCA_001517045.1 Pseudotsuga menziesii | reverse complement strand
TTACTTAAACATTTGCATTTTGTTTTGTTTTTTTTAATGTTATATACATATATTATTTAAATATTTGCATTTTTTTCTTTAATTTTATATACAAATGTTACTCAGAAATCGGGAAGCTGGAAAAGTTAAGATTTCCAGAGATTGTGGCACAAGCGAAAAGTTAAGATATCTGATTCCGAAGTCAGAGGAGTTGACTTCCGTAACCCAAACCAAAAAGATTGAATTTGAAGACATTACACAAGTTTCTTAATCAGTTCACTTGCTCAATGAAGAGAGTTGTACCGATCGACAAAGGTTGACAGCACCGTGAGTAGTGATAATCCTAAATTGGGGAATTGGAGAATTGATAACACATTCATCCCTTGTTTTTAACACTTGAAATCTCTGGTTTATTGGTACACTCTAATATATATTGGATCTCAAACTATTTAGGGTTTGTAATGTGCACTGGATAAGAATGTAATGAGTTTTATTAAATAAATAATGTAATGTGTATGATTTCAGGTTTGCTAAATCGGATTGGAGATCGAGAAACAAACATACAGTCGAAAAAGATGTGGTGTTTCCAGTTTCCGAGATCCGAAATATCAGAAATCGAAAATAGGGAAAGCAGGAAAAATTCTTAACTAGAAATAACAATTCTGGATTTAGAGATCCGAGGTATCGGAAAGTCTCTGTTTCATATTTCTTTTATCTTATTTCTCGATTTTCGAAAGCAGAAGTCCGAAATAATGGTATACTTGAAAATAATAGAGCTTAAATCTATGAGATAATTAAATGGTATAATAATAATAATTATGCATATAAAATATATAACCTGCTTCTAGAGATTTAAAAAATTATTTTCTTACAAATAAATAAATAACTTGAATAATATAAATAAATATGAATAATGTTAATGTTATGAATATGTTTTTTAAATAATAATAAATAATGTTATGAATATGTGTTTTTTAATAAATATATAATGAATATTTATATATTTATTTTTAAGTTTAGTTATCTTAAAAGAAAATTTCATTATTTAAAAAAACCGACATATCAAAAAATAAATAAATATATATTCATTATTGATAAAAACAATTCTTTTGAATAATAACTTGAAAAACATCTAAATAACTTGAAATGTTGGGCGGAGCACAGCAGAGGATTTCCCATTTCAAAGAATATTCCAGAACACATGAGAACCATCTTCAAGCACAATGAGAAGAATTATACAATACTCATTATGTATTTTATATGCATAATTGTTATTACTATACCATTTAATTATCTCATAGATTTAAGTTCTATTATTCTCAAGTATACCATTATTCTCGACTTCAGCTTTCAAAAATAGGGAATAAGATAAAAGAAATATGAGACAAAAACTTTTTGTATTTCAACATATATGTATAAAAAACTATTATAAATCTATTAATGTTTTATAGATTTAAAAAAATTGTTATTTGCCTATATGTATTATAAAAATAATTATAATATATATAATAAATGTTCTATAGATTTAGAAAATTGTTTTCTTACCTAATTTTTTATATATTTAAAAAATTATGATTTCATTGTATAAATGAGAAACATTATTAATTTATAAGTCATTATAAAATTTAAAAAAATTTAAAAATATATGTACTTCTTCACAAAATGATTTTTATAACACATTCCTCCCAGGTTTATGGTACACTGTAAAATTGGAAAATATATTACTTTTATAAAACTTTTAAAAAAATGGAAAATATATTTACTTTTTCAAAAAATGACTTTTATAACACATTCATCCCGAGTTTATAACACATGAAATCTCGAGTTTATGGTACACTGTAATATATATTGGATATGAAATGAGTTAGGGTTTGTAATGTACACTCGATAATAATGTAATGAGTTTTATTAAATAAATAATGTAATGTGTACGATTTTCGATTTGCTAAATTGAGAATCGGAGATCAGGAAACAAACATTCAGTCCAAAAAGATGTGGTGTTTCCAGTTTCCGAGATGAAAATATCTGAAATCTTCTGACCCATTACAACTAATAAAAAAATATACATATATGAATCACACATTCAGAAAAGATATTGATACTTTCTAAAACAAAATACTCAACATAAACTTTGAATACAAGATTATATTATAAATATAATAGTGAAATATTCAACATAAACCCTTAGTAGAATAATTATATTATAATATAATAGTAACTTAACAAGATGAAGACTCAAGTTTCCTTGGTAAACATTTATTCATATTCTTATCAATATTTAATAAGACATTGACGACAAGCACTAGAGTATTATATAATCTGAATGAATTTCAATATCTTTATTTTTTTCTTTCTTTAAAAGGTGTATAACATCCTCTTTAAAAAAATCACTTATTAAGAGATTGGAACAATAATAAAAATGTAATATGTTTTGTACTATAGAAGTTTAATAACTATGGTTTATGATTTAACAAATTTAAAATATATTTTATAAAAAAAATGTAAATTTGCGAAGTGAAACTATGTCCTAAGCTATCTGTCTTATTTAATGCATTTGTTGACTGTGTCTCTTTTTGCTAAGATTTGGTAGAAAATAGAGTCAATTTGAGTAAATAAATTAATTAATTGAACAAGTTTTTTTGGAGGATATAACTTCAAACAATTTTAATTCCCCAAATTTAATAATGTTTGATCTCGTTGTTTCCATTCTCCATTTGCTTGTTGTGCCTTTCAAAATCAGCTCCATACTCAATAGCAAAAATGCAGTTGCATACTAAAAATGGGAATTACATGACAAATATGTGTTGAACTTGGTTGATCGGATTTGCATTAACATCAAGAACTACAAAACCTTTTATAAATGTTAATGTAAAAATAATACAGTTAATATATACATAATAAATTTTACAACAATCCATTTTCACATTATTATCTATTTTGAAAAAGTAAGTTATTTCTAAAAAACTCTTATATTTACAAAACTATTTCGTATAAGCCACGCATCTTTTACAATGTCTTAAAATTGGATATTATGGTTGTTAATGAAATGCAAGAACCCTGTTTCATAAATCAAGGAGCCGAATTCCCCAATCCAAACTGGAAATTGAGAGTGCCCCTGCAGCCAATTCGATCCCTCGGGTGTATATATTGTGTTCTTGAACAGATTGGAATATGATGCCTGTGAGTTTTTTATAGTGGTGATTTTCATAAAACCCTAATTTTTGTAATTTAATTAAGTTGAATGATTCAATGGCATCGCTTTAGATTTAAATATTCAGCAATGTTTGGCCATATTCAAATGCCACCCTGTTCTTTAAGTTGGCTTGTGATTTGGGAATTGACCTCTAATTGAGGTTATATACAAATTTTAATGGGTTTCAATGAACAATTGATCGAAAAAGTGAGACGTTTTAGTTAGACTTTATCGTATGCGATTTGGACAGGAATTTAACTTAATTCACACAAGACTTCCCACCAAAGCTATAAAATGAATTTAATTTAATATAATTTCAGAGGTAACAACACTCATGCTATTTTCATTTTCATAAAGTGTGGTCTTTTTTTAATGTTATATATAAATATTACTTCAATATTTGCATTTTTCTATTGTTTTTTTAATGTTATATACAAATATTACTTAAACATTTTCATTTTGTTTTTTTTTTTTAATGGTATATACAAACATTATTTAAATATTTTCTTTTTTCCTTTTTTCTAATGTTATATACAAATGTTACTCAAATATTTGAGTTTCTCTGTAGAATTTTAGTTTAAGATCAAACATCAAGTCAAGAAAATTGATGCTTTACAGATTGGTTGACTAAGGACAGTGAAAAACAAAAAATTAAAATACTAAACAATCCCATGTCAACAAGGTATTTATTCACAAGGTGACAATCTATTTAAGAACTTCAGTATGGTCTTATATCTCTTGAGGGTATTGGTATTGATCTCAATTGACTGATAGTTTAAATAACCATTTTATTAATTTATTTGTTAAATGCAAAGAGATAAATTTTATGCACAAAGAGACGGATTTCAAGTTTAAAGACAAGGGAGCCTATTAAGAGACTTAATTATCATAGTTATGCAATCTCGCAGTGACTTCAGCATAATCGAGATAAGGCCCATTCACCTAGGTACATCGCAATTGATAAATAGTAATATGGTTCCTAATAATACTACATTCATAACGTTGAACTAAAATAGACTATAATAAAATCTACTATAAACAGGGTAACAAAGACCAGTGTTAAGAATAGCAACAAAGTCTTAAAAACTCGGTTGAAGGACTAAAAATTGAAGGAGAGGCCATGGGCCTTAGTAATTCTCACTACCTGAAAGGCTAGGTTATTGGATTCAATACTCAAGGTCGAACTGACCTGAGTTCTTACAGTTAGAACT
The DNA here is from genome assembly GCA_001517045.1 of Pseudotsuga menziesii. Lineage (NCBI taxonomy): Eukaryota > Viridiplantae > Streptophyta > Pinopsida > Pinales > Pinaceae > Pseudotsuga > Pseudotsuga menziesii. The sequence continues at coordinate 7,227 of LPNX010748156.1, read as the reverse complement.
CCAGAAAGAAATTGTGTTTTTCATAATCTCCCTTACCTAATCCTTTCTAATGATTGGTGTGATGTGAATATTAGTCTTTTTATATTGCAAGATTAGCTGAACAAGTTATGGTATCTACAATCCTATTAGTTGCGATAGTGCAAGAAGTTTTTATGCTAAAAGTATTGTGAACAGATTTAATTATTCCGTTTAAGTTTGAATTCTCGCAGAACTAATAATCACAATTGATAGGAAAGATCATAAAATTCATTCACCATATGTGTATAAAACAATAATCGAACTCACAAATATGTGTATATATTTTGTTCTTGAACAGATTGGAATATCATGCGTGTGAGTTTTTCATAAAACCATAATTTATGTAATTTAATTTAAGTTGAATGATTCAATGGCATCACTTTAGATTTAAAAATTCAGAAATGTTTGGCCATATTTAAATGCCACCGTGTTCTTTAAGTTTGTTTGTCATTTTGTTTGTTCATACATAGTCAAATATCTATACTTTCCCCTCCTAACATGTGTTGCCCATTATTTGGCGAGTTTAGGTACAAAACGCCATGGTTATATTTTCCGCTTCTTATATCCCGTGATTCGGCAGCGACCGAACAGGGCAGCAT
>LPNX010748137.1:407902-546469 GCA_001517045.1 Pseudotsuga menziesii | reverse complement strand
CATATGAGTTTGGACTTGTCTTCGGACAAGCTATACCGAGTGTTTGTTACCCTCTTTGAACTCGTAAAACCAAAAAGAGGCACTCATCGATCATGATGGGGAAAATGGCAAGGGAATCATTTTTGCAAGTAAATGGAGGTAGTTTTTCATTACCTTTGAACATGGCACTTGTTTGCATTTAATTTTAGTCAATAGGGTATTCAACTGATCTCCATGACGATCCACTTTCATGAGTCATGTCACTCCTTTTGAGTCTTTTAAAAGGATGCATTGCCCACTGTATCATTGTGTATTTGTCCCGTTTAGTCATGCTTCCAAATCTTTTGTCGTGCCTCCCGATGTTCAAAGGGAAGTTGAAGAAGTTTTTTTTCTCTACAGTCAAAATGGTCTCTGTGTCAGTACTTTTGAGTCAATCCTATGGTTACTACATTCACATCATTCCAGAACTATGTTATGAGTTTCATGTCGTCAATGTGGGACTCATCATTGCCCTCCTTCGATGAGACTATCCCCGTTGACATCAGCTCATCATCCAGGAAATAGTCTTAGAAACAAAAAACTTTGTACCTTGAGATATGTATGCCTTAATGACAGTTTCTCTCACTCTCGACATAGGTTCACATCATTGACCTTTGATTGATAGAATCGACTGGGTGTTCAACATCAAGACATCCATTCACACTTAGTAGATTGTACTAGGGTACCTTGGGAATGATTGACATCAATGGTGATCTCCCTCACACTTGTTAACGGTTCACATCATTAGCTGGTAATCAAGTGGTTTCTACCATGTTCGACTTCAAATCATTGTAATCACATGGATAGAATCGTACTTTGTGGAAGACGAGACGAAGACCCTGGGTATTTGTTTAAGTGCTCATTAATTTTCCCCAGGTTGCGATGGAGTTTTGTATATGTAGCATGGATCCACATTTTTATGGTCCTGGCTATGCTCAAATTTGCATCTATATGGCATAGATCTATGTTGTATGTCTGGTAGCTATGTCCAATTTTGAGTCCTCTATCACATGGATCTACGTTGTATTTTAGTAGCCATGCTTGTTTATTCCTCCCATGGATCTTCCTTGTATTGGTCTGCAGCCATGAGTTGGTTACTTGTGTCTATGATTCAAAATATTGATGTATTACAGATGCCTACTTAACGATATGCTCTGATTGCGGCTAACATTCTCACCTTGAAGCAACAACTTGTTCTCTCAAAGCTCTCGTTTACCGTATCCCTCTAAGACTCACGCTTTGGGGGGCATTCTGTTATACCAAAATCCTGTCACCACCATGTGATAAGACCTTTGACTTACATGTTTTCCCTTAATCCCAGCATTTAGAGTGGAAACTCCATGTTTTTTATCAATTCTACATGAAAATACTCAGCACCGTGCTTTCCCTGTGAGCCGTGAGTAGTACCTTGCTTGCACCACCTGCATCTTGTTTACCATAAGCGCTGCCACCGCCTGTGGCCTTTAGTCCATAAGTGTTTCTTATCTAAACCGCTCTTTCATAAGAGGAGAAAAGTGGTACCTTGGGTAAAATGGGAAAAAGAGAATTTTCTCGAGGCTTCTAGATCATGAGCCTTGTGTCCTCCCTTATCCCTATCATTATGGGTCAGTTGAGCTTGAGATCCCCCATCATAGGATCTTAGAGGCCACCTCATCCACAAATATCTCAACCATTCCTATTCATTGAGCCTTATAAATAAAAGCTCATGTCCATGGTTGAGGGGGAGAACTATAGAGGTATTGTTATGCTGTTGGATTGACCACTTGGCCCAAGCCATTGGAGAGCATAGAGAGCAAAGTTGGAGCTTATGGGGATGAAGTGTTTGTCTCATGGAGATGCATGTCGACACTAAGGCTTGATTGGTTTTAAACTTCTCCATACATCTTAATGCAAAGCTGATTTCCGTCCCACATTACTGTTGTTTTGATTTCGCATGTACATGTTGTTAGATTCATCAGTCATTAACATGGATAAGTAGATGATTTTCTAGTAGCTTTGATGTGTTTACATGTTTGATCTATTTGCAGGTACACAGGTTCACTATCTAAGCAACATTCTAGGTGTCTACGACATCTAGGGAAGGTCTTCATCCTTTTTCGTTCATTCATTTGTTCTAGATCTGAACCATTCAGACCAGAGGAACAACTTCTGTCCGCAGAAGGTGAAATATTCCTGGTTACAGCTTCTGTCCGCAGAAGGTGAAATATTCATGGTTACATTCTCACTTAGATTTTATTTTAAGCATGGTTAGAGTTAAATTTTGTACAGGGTGACCTATGGCCTTTGTTGTCGGGGCCCTATAATTTCATGCATTTTATTTTACTCCTCCAGAGTATAGATTAAGGGGGGGTGTTGGAGTCATTATCCAACTTACACACTTTATTTGGTCAATTTTGGCCTAATTACCCACTATCCTAAGTTTAATTGACTTAACTGGAATCATATGATCACACTATGACATCAGCATGAGCACACCCATGCCTTCCTTCAATAAATGAGGCCAACTAAGCCTTCTCCTTTAATCGGGGAGGCTAACTAAGAATATTCCTTCAAACAGGGAGAAATTCTGGGGTGATATGAGTGTCATAAGTGCACCTAATTGCTAACCGATTAGTGTTTCACCTAACAATCAGTTAAGTTGAGTTGTAAAGATGCCTCCATCCTGCAATTGTCTATTTTGGTCAGATTGGGATGAACTAGAGTGAACTAATGCGCCTCCAACTGCCTCTATTGACTAGTATCACTTCAGTTAACTTCATCGAAGCTACTTGGAGTTAGTGATGCGCTACCACCTACTATTTGGCATGCAGTGACATGTGTATGAGTTACATTCAATTAGACTCAATCATATATTGCACTCTGATTTAGTTAGGACTCAGTGAGAGTCAGTTATGGTTAGTTTAGTGGTTAACTAAGTTTGTCTAGTGTTGGCTAATAGTCAGTTAAGCTACACCCATCCATGCAATTCCAATGACCTCCTATTCAATTCGAATTGGCTTGGAATTCATGCATTTTGCATGACATTGTATTGTATTATTCATTCTTTCATTGATTATATAGAGCTGCAACCTCCTATTGCAGTACTGTTACATCATTTCATGTCTAATTTGTCTTGAATCACTTGTGAGTTTGTACTTTGTCCCAATATTGTTGTGACAGAATTAATAGTAGAAGCCTTTAAATACTTTTGAAATTATAACATCTTTTGTATTCCTTTTACTCTCCAATTGAGTTAAGTGCCGTGGATATGGTACTTATAACAAAACATTTATTAATGATTTTCTTTAAGTTTTTATTAATAATTTTAAAAGTATTTTTTTTTCTAACTATTTGTTAACTAAGTGGTTTAGTAGGAGACTTTTAAATGAAAAATCATCTTTATGCAATGAAAAATTATGTTATTGATGTAGAAAGAGTTTTCAAATATTTTTAAGTTAAAAACTTAGTTTGCAGATACTATATCTGGATAAAGAGGAAGATTTAGTACCAATATATGGTCCATCTATTGACACAATTGGAGTAGCAGTTAAAGGTATGGTAGCATCTTGACTAGCTAGAGATTGAAACCTGACAACATACATACACAATATAATATTGAATAGAAATAGAAGAAGTTTAAGATAGATAGCTAACATCAGTCTTTGATCTAGTAATACATGTGGAATCATTTGTTTAAGCAGCTAAATGGGATTTTATTTAAGCATATGTTTGTTGAGATAAAGACTCTTTGTTAAACTATCTTCGTTTGAATTGATCACTGAAAGGATCAATTTTCTCTGCAATTTGGAGATTATCATCTCAGGACTACGAACCTTAGAGTTTATCTGTCAACATCGACTTGTACATATACATAGAGAATTCAATTGACAATTCTAGTTAATAAAATGAAGACATAATATTCAAACACTCGCAGAGTAAAACTCGGCTCTTCATTCACTTAACCAGAAATGAAATTCAATACACACTCTATATTCCCTGCACTCCACACTCGATCCTATCACTCATTCTCCACTCATACACTCAATCCCTAACTATTACATTCAATTTATTCACAACAAAATTTGAGACTGAAATCTGACAGATATAATGTCTGACATTCGACAGACATGTGTCTGTTTTTCGACAACACCATTTTTTTTGTCGTCAATGGGAATCCATCAGTTATTCAACTACTTTACCAACCCCATCGAAATTTAGACAGAGCTTCATCATGTTCTATATAATTCTTATATCAATATGTTGTTGAATTTCTGACATCCCTGGTCATTGATTTTTTGACCCCAGTCCGAAACCCCGTCGAAATGTCGACAACATTACATCTTATATCGAGGAAGTCCTTACATCCCTTTTGTGTTGAATGTGTGATGGACAAGAGTCAAATTTCAGACATCTAGAACGAAATTGTCATCGGATGTAAGCCATCGGATGCATGACATTGTCATCGAATATCAATGTTGTGAGTTGGATATCTGACGGACATTAATGTCAAAACTGTAGCAGCGTCTTCGGATTGGAAGGATATCCGACGACAGTTGCCTCTCCTTGGATTTCAAATAACTGGCGATCAAGTATAAATTAATAAAAAAATAACTCTTTCAATTTTGATTTGGAAGAGTCCATCCATAGCTAGAGAAATTGGTGCTTCTGGTTCTTCATTTTCCAAAACCATAACCTATGACAAGAGATAATAATGAATTTATTTAAGGTGAAATTAGAATAAAATATTTTGAATCATATAATTAGAAAATATTCAGGGCTATTATATTGTTTTGTAAGGTCATTTCTTCGTACTTGTATATTTCATTTTATGGTGAACTTATATTGAAGTTCATGTGTATTTCCAACAGGGAAAAGGCTGAAATGAGTGATGTTTTATCATATTGAGGCCTGTTCACTTCACATCTGAACTTAGGCTATGTATGGAGGCTATTCTTGAATATAAAATTTGTCTTTCAACTACCTGTATTCAAGTTTGAAGATATATCTAATATATTGACATGAGTATTTGACAATTATTTTCATATTTCTAGCATATATACATGGCTATAAAATACATATTGCAGGTCTTTTATAGCCTGAAGAGGTCTTTTATAGCTTGGTATTACCTACACCATAAGTGTGTTCTAGAATAAGGAAGCACATAAACTGACTAAATAAAGGTCAGACCCAAATAATGGCATTCTCATTAAATCATTTCACATCTTTCTTCATATGAAAACATGGATGAAAACTTCAATATTCCTATAACCCATTTTTATGTTGTACATTCAAAACTATAAAAGAAAACAAAACATTTTATGAAATTTATCTTATCAATTCAAATCATTGTACAAAATAAAGAAATCCTACATAGAACAAATAACAAATGTAAAATGTAAAGAGTGAATACCATGGTTTTTGTCATCAAGGGAGTCACAGGAAATAGTTGTTGTGACTGTTTCAGATCAAATACCTCCATCCTTTGAACCTTAGTAGATAACTCTAGTACAAAAAAAGAGTAAAAAATATCTTTAACAACTAGCAAAGGTTATGCAACACAACTTACAGATCAAAGAAACATAAATAGAGTTATCAATACTGAGGTGTGCGAGATCGTGGAGTGGTTTATCAACAATTCCTCAGTCATATTAATTCCACTTGTATAACAAATACCATTCCCTTTAGAGGAAACTAAAATTCTTGGGGAAATTTGTTTACCTGTTATAGATGGTACATTGTCTAGTGATACAAAAACATTTGCAACTGAAGCATATATTAAAGCATATTTGCATCCATCAATAGAAGAAATCCCACTTACTGGTGTGCATGGCCTTCCAATAGACCCTTGTCTTTTCCAAACTAGGATTGAACTTATGTTCATCCCAACAACATTTTCCATGTTCAATTAAATGATACATTTGCATGTTACTCACAATACCAACCAGTACAAGAGGATAAATTATAATGGTTCATATATAATTTTCAATTCCATTTTATCCACTCCTTGAAATCTTATTTGATATTACAAATTGGGAGAGAATTAGAGTTGAATCAATTTCAAACCTACTAGTAGGTCCTGGATTAGACCACCTATTAACAATATTATATTGTTCGTAGCATTTTTTACCATTTCCACTAATTCCCCCCAAACACATGCAAAGACAAATCCGCCCTTAAGTGCTTGGGTATCATATACAAAAGCAGAAAGACCTAGGTCTTTGCAATAAATTTTCATCATCATTTCACATATTGAGGAAGAAACCATTGACATCTTTTAGAGATTTTTATCGATGTTTTGGCCACAAACGATCATTTTTGGATAGTCATGGGTGTTCCCTAGTAGATTCTAGGCATATTCCAAACCTTAAAATATCACCTATAGGAACATTAGGAATGTAACAGTATCAAATAAGAACACTTGGAAAGTTTGGGTATTTAATCCATCAATTTGGGCATAAGGAAACCATTTAAAAAGGAGAAAATAAAAAATATCAAGGTAGTTCTAAGCATTCTAAGCACTATAACCAGCAGTTCCAACCCTAATATCTAATGTTGGGCACTTTTTAACCTTAAATCAACAACCATATTAGATTCTTGAGCCAGATATGTGGTTAATACTACCCTTAACCTTAATTTTGGGCATGCATATGGATTGGATCAACCTCCCAATAGTTGTAAAAAACAGTTTCATGGGTAAAGCAATAATAAATATACCCTTAATTCAGTAGTTTGGACCATGAGAAACCTCAAAATATGAAACTTGTGTGAAGTAAAATGGTTAACGAATCTACAATTTTTGAGAACAATGAAAAGACAAGAAAGTAAATCAGCTTTCTTAGATTTTCCATAGCATAATTTAAAGGGGTTTCCATCTAAATATAGGTTGTATTCAAGAGTAATTTGAGAAAGGACTTTTTTAGTACTCACATGAGCACACCGAACAAACACTTAAGGAATATGATGACTAAAGATATTTTTGTGGACTATTTTCACCTTCCAAAGGTTGTGGAAAGGGAATTATAGCATTTGTATTCTATTGAGGAAGTGTGTCCACCTTTAAGGTACCCCATCCCTCATAGTGTGTCATGTTTAGAATAACCACCCTTGGAGAGGTTTTTTTCCATCTTTATGAACCCTATTTATGGAAGAGTTTGGGAAGGATGATTCAACCTTGGAGAGTTTTTGTGCCCATAAGAATTTTTATATCTAAAAACAATTATGAGCAGTTTTAGACTTGTGCATATTTCTATGTTTGAAGGCACAAAACAAAATTTATATATTTGGACCTATGCAACACAAACTATATGCAACCATTCATAATGTCATTTCATTTAAACTCACGCTCAATGTTGCAACAATTGGAACTAATTTTGTTGTTTCTATTTCATTTTATATAATGAAATATAATTCAAATTTTGGGAGAAGCGATAAGAATTCTTCACTGAATGTCAAGATTGATGCTTATTCTCAGAACCAAGGTTTTAGGTACAAGGATCTAGAAATAGATTTTTTTGGATCTATACAAATCTCTAATTAATATTTGGACTTTGAGATGCAATCCTTGTGTTGGATTCCCTCTTCATACAAGTTGAATTCACACTCTAAAATTCCAAGAGAGGTACAACTCAAATTCACCAGGGGTTTCTCAATTCATGAGATTGAGGTTACAATTAGAAATTTAAAGTTACATATGTATAATCAGGTCCACATTCTTGATTCCCATCAAAGATAAGTGTTTAATAAGCAATGTTGATCCACAAAGTTCCTTATGTATAATCAGGCTACATTCTTGGTTCCTAGCAAAGATAAGTGTTTGATAAGTGTTGGGAATAGGACCATCATAACTTGGGATTATTTGAGGACCATCACTTCAGTGTGGATCCACCTAAATCTCTTAATTTTCAAAAACTAGCTAAATGAGCAGAAGCGAAAAGAATCAAAGAAACAACATATAATAAATTTTCATGTTTTCTCAAAGATAATGTACACTATACATACTAACTCATATGGCATGGAGATGGCAAACAAATCAGCATGATATCATTCTCTAGTTAGATACTCACAAGTACATTGAAGGAAACAGGGAACAAAAAACACTACAACAATTTTTGAAGATATAACGTATAACATCGATGACAAATGGACCATATGATAATGATTTTATAAATGGTACAAGAATGCCTCAAATTTTATGTATAGAAATTTGAATATTGATTAAAGTGTATGGATATATTTTACCCAGCATTCCAGGCTGTCGTGGGTGCTTGGTCCTAAAAAAGTGTGGAGGACAAATGAAAAAATGCAGTGGCAACAGGATCAATACCCCAAATAGAACTCGATTCTACCTTTCATCAGCACTTGATTCATCCCACCCAAACTACTTGGGAAATAAATAAAAAACACATTAAATAAGATTACAAGACCCTCATACATGAAGAGCTAAAATATTTAGTAACATCTCAGCTTCGGGAACCCTTACTTTAGAAATTTGATAGGAAATGAAGCATATATTTCCACCGATGAATACCTAGATATTACACCACTGTGATTTTGGCCATTTAACAGGATCAAGGTCACTCATTCTTGTAATGGTACACATATACCTGCACAAGAAAAATACAAAATCAAAGCTTCAATATCAAGAAACAAAGAAAAAATAGCTTTCCTAGCACAAACCAAAATGATAAATAGTAGATAAAAACACATACAGGTGAAAAATAGTGATCTAGTGAATTAATGTTGTTTTCTATGTTGATGAAACTACTATGACTATTTCATAGTAAATTGGATTTGTTTGGATCAAAGCTATTAGATATTCGCCTTCACCTATGTGTTTGGAGCTTATTGGACTGTAACTAGTCAATATCCATCTTGATAATAAAAAACATGTAAAACCTAGAGAAGAATACACCATTGTCAATGATGGTTATTATGTATCTTGTTGTAACACTAAGGTTTCTACCCTAGTAGAAGACACAGAGAGTAGATTTAACACCTTGTATGTTTTTTGGATCTTTATTCTTATCGTATGTAAGCCTAGGAAAATATCATAGAGTTGTTGTATTATTGATGATACATGGAAGCCTTGATGATTATGATGATGTAAGAGTGGAAGAATTAGGGTTTGAGGATTAAAACCCTAGGATAGGAAAGTATATTTGGAGTCCAACACTATATTTTTCTTTCCAAATACGTATACGATTTAACATGGCTAGGGTGTGAAAACCCTAAGGAAGACAACCATGATAATTTGGAGAGCTTGTGTGACACAATATTGTTGTTGAAACCAAGGAGGAGTTGTTAATGTCAGTGCTTGGTAGTTGGATATTTTTGGTGGTGGCTAGGGTTTTCATGATTTCCCTAGTGAGGGTTTTGGAGAGGTTGAAAAATTGTACCATCTTTGTGATAACATTGTGGAATGTACATGTACTTAATTATGACAAACACATATATGAAGTTTTCATCTATCAAATACCAATGTAATTGCATATTTGATTTTAATTTTCCATTGTCTTCTTGATTAAGTAATTTTCAAAACTTATTGTTCATGCTAATTTGACATATTAATGGTTGAAATTGTTGAGTGATTTGACAAACACCTTAAATATAATAAGGCATACTTAATATTGTAAATATACAATAATTAAAGTGATTTAAAATATGGTTTATATTTAGAAAAGTGTGCCTAAAATAGCTGAAACTTGTTGGCATACATTTGATATCCTTGCTCTTGCAATTCCTAGTGGATTGGGGTTGATGTAAATTGAAATATCGTCCATAGTTTTCTACTATAATTTTTACTTAAGATCATTTGAATGTTGATTATTCATAAGAAATGAATTTGGGAAACCTTTGGCGAGAAGTGAAATTTCAAAATCACATGAAAAGTTATAATTCCCAAATTTATACAAGTTAGCATGAATTGGCACTAAGAAATGTTCCTCCTATGGGTACAATGGCCTTTGTTAAACCTACCTTCTTGTCCTAGGAAAACATACCCATGTCAATTCATGCTTCTTTCTCCAGAATGTGCATCTTTCCAATGCAAGTAATTTCCATTTTGTATGATTTTTTCTTTCCTATTTTGGCCACAAAATATCAGTATCACATCACATTTTCCTTGTAAGACAATTCACCAACATCATCCAAAAAATGCCACCACAAGATTGTGTGCAAGAAATGACCTTAAATTGCCATAAAATTATAGAGTACTTCTTGGAGGTTGGTGATGGACCCAAGCACATATATTGAGGAGGAGAATGTAATATTAATGACCACATTGGTACATATCAAAGTAGCATTGGCTATATGAGAGGGAATTGGACACACAATTAGATAAACGAATTATAGAAGGGAACTTAGACACCAAGACACCATGGAAGAGGGAGTGTAGGACTAACACCCTATTGGAGACCAAACCATATTGGAGGAGGGTAATTGATCCCAAGATATTGACTTGGAGTGAATCTCACTTTCAAGGTTGGACAAAACCCTAGTTTGACATGCACATCCTTGGATTGTAGAGTGCTCCATGTGGCTTCTCCATGTTGGTTACTTGTAGGGAAACTTGTCCTTATTTTATGTTATCCTCCCTCACCTAGTTGCATATATAAGGGAGGATAAATATCTCATATTCATTCATCATTTGTACCCTTCATGGTACTTGTATTGTAGACTTAGAGTTGAGGTGGAAACCTTAGGAGAAGACCAGGGATGATAAACGTCTTAGATGTTCTTGGAGAGCTTTCTCATTTGTGATGTTAGGATTTTTATTATGATGACTAAGGTTTGTGTTATACATGTAAACCCTAGAGAAGAATACACCATTGTCGATGATGGTTATTATGTCTCTTGTTGTAACACTAAGGTTTCTACCCTAGTAGAAGAAATGGGGAGTAGATTTAACACCTTGTATGTTTTTTGGATCTTTATTCTTATGGTATGTAAGGCTAGGAAAATATTATAGAGTTTTTGTATTGTTGATGCTACATGGAAGTCTTGGTGCTTATGATGATGTAAGAGTGGAAGAATTAGGGTTTGAGGATTAAAACCCTAGGAGAGGAAAGTATATTTGGACGCTAACAATAGATTTTTCTTTCCACCTACGTATACGATTTAACATGGATAAGGTGTTAAAACCCTGAGGAAGACAACCATTCTAATGTGGATAGTTTGTGTGATATCCTTGGATTGTAGAGTGCTCCATGTGGGTTCTCCATGTTTGTTACTTGTAGGGAAACTTGTCCTTATTTTATGTTATCCTCCCTCACCTAGTTGCATATATAAGGGAGGAGAAATATCTCATATTCATTCATCATTTATACCCTTCATGGTACTTGTCTTGGAGACTTAGGGTTCATGTGGAAACCTTAGGAGAAGACAAGGGATGATAAACATCTTAGATGTCCTTGGAGAGCTTTATCATTTGTGATGTTAGTTTTTTTTTGTGATGACTAAGGTTTTTTTTATAGATGCAAACCCTAGAGAAGAATACACCATTGCCAATGAAGGTTATTATGTATCTTGTTGTAACACTAAGGTTTCTACCCTGGTAGAAGACATAGAGAGTAGATTTAACACCTTGTATGTTTTTGGATATTTATTCTTATGGTATGTAAGGATAGGAAACTATCATAGAGTTATTGTATTCTTGATGCTACATGGAAGTCTTAATGCTTATGATGATGTAAGAGTGGAATTCAAACCCTAGGACAGGATTGCATAGAGTAAAGAGGTTCTTTATGTGACACCAATTTTTTTACCTCGAAATACTTGGTTCAATATGTTTGGTTAGGAAAACAACCAATATGGCCAAATATAAGGCCAATACTTGGAAAATTTAAATGTTTTCCATCATTTATGCAAAAAGAATGGCTTGATGAGGGTTATATGAAACATTCTTTGTTACTGAATATTTTTTTTCTTTGTTCCATTTAGAAGGGAAAATTTTGAGATATGGTTCCATATTAATCTAAAGTTGGCTCAACTATGAAAAAATTAATGTTCCTACTACTTTTCTTAAGCGGTAGGTTTATTGGACTTAACCTCCTCCTTTGGATTGTATGATATGATCAAGTTGTAATTGCTACTTGTTTTGTTCCTTGATTCCCCCTAGATCCATACTTCTTCATTTTAGTATTGTTTAAGTATTTTCTTGTTCTATTTTATTTCCTTTGAGTGATCTATAGAATGTGTCTTGGCCCAAGTTTTAATACTTTTATCTTCTATTCTGAAATTTAGGACATAGATGAAGGGATATGGGTGGACCATGAGTATATTTCTAAGACTATGAGTGTTTGATAAAGTGAACCAAGCATGATTATAACAAATAGTGAATGGACCAAGATCTCTATCCCTAGTGACCAAGAGAGAGGTTTTGTTGTGAGAATATCTCTATCACTTGTGAAAGGTCTTCATTGACTTCAGGTCTATGGATATTCTATGTTGGTGTTTGAAGAACAATCAACAAATCCATAAACTGGTTTTACATCCTCAAGCTATATAGATCAAGGAAAATTCAAATCTCTTTGATATGATCACTTTTGACCATATATAGAGACCTTGGGAAACATTAGGTTTGTATCTGCAGTCTAATAAGATGTAACAAAATGTATATATTATTTTGACAATGATTATGTTACAAAGAAAACCATTCAAAACCGACAACAAGGAACCTAACATTTTTAGGCAACAAAACATGTTGTCCATGTTTTTGGACTTCTAAGCATATTTGATCATTTCTAAGCATATTTGATATATTCTATTATCAATTCAAGCAAGTTAAAATTATAGGGAACAAAGAATGGTAGAAATTAAGCAAGTATGGAATACAAATCAAATTAATAGAAGAAAAATATGTATGAGAACTAGGAATATGTTTCTGATACTATTTATAATTTGTTTTGCTACAACTTACCTTGATCTGTGGAGCTTTGCATTGTCTTCTTTCTCTTTACCTTTCAAAACATCATTCAACATACTACAAATATTTTCCTGTTGCAATAATTTCATGTTAGGACCTGTTAGGTCATGTTTTTGTTTTCCATCTTTTAATACTTTTGTTTATGTTTTGAATTTTGGTTTTACTCTTTACTCCTAGAAAATTTTGTTACTTAGGATATTTTGAATTTTTTTCCCTTTAAGCTTTCATGTTATTTGTTTTCTTAGCTTTATTTTTGAAATTTTTATTTTGATTTCATAATCAGAGGTCTAATAGAAGGCTTATATGGATTAAAAGGTCTAAAGAATATCATAAAATATTGATTAAGGTTCCTAAACCAAGTTTAAGCCTTTTTCATGACTTTAATTTTTGCAAATTATTAACTCAAACTTTCTTGTAGCGCTAGCTAAAAACAAATACACACATGCGCTACAAGAAAGTCATGCAAGTCAAAAATTATCATTTCTGGCTCAGTTTTCTCCAAAATTCTCACACATAAAATGTCAATCATACTCAGTGATGGATTTGATATGTGTGTCTTTTAGAATAATCACTGTGACAGCTGTAAATATTATCACGAGGGAGAATCATGGCGGTTTCTTGCAGAGATGATGCAATAATGATAGTAGACCGTAATGAGACAAAGGCATTTTGAATCACCTATTCCCTGAAGTGCACATAGAGCAGGTGAAGGTCGTGGTGAAAAATTAGCACTTAGTAATCGGAATTTTGAAACAGAGCAAAAATTAGGGCTTTCAGGAGTGGTCATCTGGAGCTATCAAAGCAGTTAGAGAATATTGGGACATGCAATTCGACACTTAACTGTTAAGAGAACGATATTCTAGCAGCTGGATTAGTCGTTTTAACAGGTAGGGTGCAAATTGTTTACCAAGGTTTATAATTCGGGGTTTTTTCTAAACAGAGGATTAATGACTGAATCGATGGAAGATTATTAGTTTTTAAGCCTAATTGATACTAAATGACGGATTCTCAGTCATGGAATTAAAGTATTTACCACTTAAACGAGAAGACTTCAATTTAGGGTTTTTAGGGTTCCCCTATATAGTATTGTTTGTGAGTTTATCAATATTTGAAGACAGTCAAAGTGTGTTTTATTGACAGAAGCTATTTGACAATAGCTCAAAATGAAAAAGAGTGGTAAGAATAATAGGGAAGAACCCTCAGACTTAAGATGGGTTCAAAAATTTCTAGATTGTGCACAATTGTTTGCAGAAGTAGGGTGGTTAGTGTTCTTTGAAAAGATTGAAGGTTATCACTCAGAGGTTTCTTACAAATTTGCTCAATGTTTAGACAAGGATGTAGTGTCTTTTGACACTTTGAAGTTTAAACTAACTAGGGAGTTACTAGCAAAAGCAATAGGAATTATGGATGAGGGAGAATTCTGGTTCAAAAAGGTGCCCTTCACTTTTGATGCTCAGAGATATCTACTTCCATGTGTAGTAGCAGACTGGGGAAAGGGTGTTCCTATTCAAAAGTTTAAACCTGAGTGGATTGAGCCCATCAAAATCTTACAAAGCTATGTCACCTGTGAGGGGAGATTTTCCTTTGTGTTTAAATATAATTTTAGATTCCTTCAACATCTCAGTCATGAATCCAAAATGAATCTTTCTTTCTTCTTTTTGAAAAGTTTACAGAAGATGTCAAGTTGTTGATGTATTTGTAACTTTCAAATGTATTCATCTATGTATTATATGTATTGTAACCCAATGTTTATTCCGGGATGTATCTATAATGTAATTGAGTCATGTTGTCATGCCCCGATGTTCCAATCGGGAGGATCAATAATGTAAACAAGTCATGTCAAGTCATTGTGGGTAACCCTCCGATTGTATAAGGGTTAAAGTCCCTGCAGTTTCGGGGCACCAGGGTTATTAGACTCTCCTAGTAGAGGTCGGCCCTAGTAGGTTTTTAGTCCTATTAGGATTAGTATAAATAGAGAACTGGAGTCTCTATTTATCATGCAACTCATACACACTCAAGTGTAGCACATAGTTGAGGAAGGAGAAGATACCGGGGCTAGACAAGAAGAAGATTACTATTGTGGGGAGATCACTTACTGTTTTGGGATTTTACTGTTTTGGTGTTGATTCTATCTCTGAGGAAGTTGTGGGGATTTCTCCATTTATAGTTTCCCTGAGGAAAAAAAATATGTTCATTGTCTCTTGTGTTTGATTGTTGTACTTATTATTCTCTCAGTTAAAGATCCTAATAATGCTAGCTTAATGTTGAAAAACTAATATGGAATCAGAGCTAACCTGAGAAGAAGACACTATGTAGCTGCGGGAACTAGGGCTTCCTATTTTTTGGATATTCCTCCATAGATTTTCATAAAAAGTAAGGTGGAATAACTCTCCTCCTTAGGGCACATCTTTCTGTCGAAGCAAAATCCAATTCTAAGGTTTTTCAGTTTTGGACCTAACACTACTGCCAGAAATTAAGGCTTTTCACAAAAGAGGAATTTTTCAGTGAGCCTAGGAATGGATTGATATCCTCCCAAAAATAAAATTTAGGGATAAATTTCAAGACATTTGGGTCAATAGATCTCTAGAAAAGAAAAACCCTAATTTACTCCTGAGCCAGAGCTGCAGGATTTCAGCTCAAGTTTCAGATCTGACATCTTGACCTGGTAAGATCTAAAATCTTTTGTATTTCCATTTGAGGTTCTCAGTTAAGATGTCTCATCATACCAATATTTATGAAAAGCTTGAGGGAGCTTATAACTTCCAGGCCTAGAAGTATAGGATCTCCCTAGTCCTAGAAGAGAATGAGTTAGACTCCTACATCCATGAGGAGGTTCCAGTTCCAGAGGGAGATGAGGCAAAGGCCTTACATAAGAAGAAGATGGTTATGGAAAAGAGGATCATTGTTGATTCTATCAAGGATCACCTTATACCTCAGGTGTCCTCTCTCAAGACACCTAAATCTATGTTTGATTCCCTAACCAAGTTGTTTGAAGGGAAGAACATAAATTGAAAGATGACTCTGAGGAATCAACTGAAGAATGTGAAGATTCAGAATGCAGAGACTATCCAGTCCTACTTCACAAGGGTTTCTCATAGCAAGGAACAATTAGAAGCTGTAGATGAAGAAGTGGAGAATGCAGATATTGTGATGACAACACTGAATGGCCTTCCTAGGTCATGGGATTCTTTCATCCAAGGAATATGTGCTAGAAAGAAGTTAGTCAAATTCAGCAGACTATGGGAAGAATGTTCTCAAGAAGAATCATGAATAGGCGCAGCTCAAGAAGAGAAGATGGGAAGTGAATATCAAGCTCTCACAGTTCACTCTAAGAAAGGCAGAAGAAAACCTCATCACTTCAAAGGTAAGAATCCTCATCATAGAGATAACAATAGAAAGGACCCATATAGATTAAGATGTTAAACATGTGATGAAATAGGACACTTTGCAAAAGACTGTCCTAATAACAAGGTCCAATCTCATAAGAAGAAGGGGAATAAAAGAAGACATCATGCTCATGCTGCAGAGGATGATGAACCATCCAAGAAAAGAACCAGATATGAAAGTGAAGATTCTTCAAGCGAGGATGAATATGTTTTTATTTCTTCTCTCACAGGTAACATTACTCATGGTAGTGATGATTGGTTTATAGACAGTGGGGCTTCCAAACATATGACTGGATTCAAGGAATCCTTTGTAAGATTGTCAGAACATGAATCACCTCACAAGGTGAAACTAGGATATGACTACCAATATCCAATAAAAGGTAGTGGGGAATCTTCCTATAAACTAGACTCTGGAAAGTCTCTAACAATGAAAGAAGTATTGTGTGTGCAAAGATTCAAGAAGAACCTTCTCTCCATATCAGCATTGGATGCAAAAGGAATGAGGTTTGCATTCATAGATGGTCAAGTCATCATGTGGCCAAGAGGTAAGACTATCGATGATGCAGTGGTGATTGGATAACAAGAAGGAGGTTTGTACAAATTGAAGGGCCATCCAGAACAAGCCTTGATCCATGATACAGTAGAGCCAAATGAGATTTGGCATAGAAGACTTGCACATGTGCATTACAGATCACTATCTATTGCAAGAAAAGCTGTTGAAGGTCTTCCAGAATTCCAAGAAAAACATGATGGGATCTGCAAGGATGTGCGAAAGGAAAGAATACAAAGAAGAAATTTCCTAGCAGTGAAAGCAAAGCCAAAAAAATCCTAGAAATCATCCACTACGATGTATGTGGTCCTATGTCATCAAACTCACTAAGTTGGTATGCATACTATGTTTCTTTTATTGATGATTTTTCTAGGAAGACATGGGTTTACTTCATGAAGAACAAAGATGAATTATTCAGCAAATTCAAGGAATTCAAAGCCTTGATCGAGAACCAAACTGAAAAGAAGATCAAGAATTTTTTATCAAATAATGGCAGAGAATTCACTTCGAATGAATTCAAAGAGCTATGCAAAGAATCAGGAATTAAAAGGGAGTTGTCCACTCCTTATAATCCACAATAGAATGTGATTGTGGAATGGAAGAATAGAACTATCATGGAAGCTGCAAGATCCATGCTTCATGATCAAGATCTTCCTATGCATCTTTGGGCGGAACCTGCTAGAACAACTGTGTATTTACAGAACCGAACTCCACATAGAGTACTCAAGAACAAGACTCCTGAATAAGTCTTCTCCGGCAAGAAATCAAAAGTTAGCCATCTTAGAATATTTGACTGTCCTATGTACATACACATTCCAAAAGAGAAGAGAACAAAATTAGATCCTTCAGGAAAGAAGGGTATATTTGTGCTATACTCTGAAAGCTCAAAGGCTTACAGACTATATTTTCCATGGTACAAGAAGATTGACATCAGCAGGGATGTGACATTTGATGAATACACAACTCACAACAAATCCAAAAATAGACCTACTGAAGAACCCGAAGAAGCAGAAGCAGAAGCACCTAGAATTCATGATACAACCATGAACGAAGAAGCTCAAGAAGAAGATAGAGAATTTGAAGAACGACAAAGACCTATAGATCCACCTCTGGAGAAGAATATTCATAAGAGGAAACCTGCTTGGGTATGAGAACTTATCCAAGGTGTGGAAAGATATGGGGCTCCATAAGAGAATCACAGAGAAAGAAATAGAACCAGATCCTGCTCCGGGTATGTAGCTTTACTATGTGATTTCATTGATAAAGAACCTTCCAGTTACGAAGAAGCGACAAAATGGAAAGAATGGAAGGATGCTATGATCGAAGAATACCAATTGATCATGAAGAATGATGTTTGGGATGTTGTCTCAAGACCAGAAGGGAAGTCAGTTGTAACTTCCAAATGGATCTACAAGATCAAGCATGTTGTAGACAGTAGCATTGAAAAATATAAAGCAAGATTTGTGGCATGGGATTTGTCTCAAAAAGAAGGAATAGATTATGAAGAAACCTTTGCACCTATAGCCAGATACACTTCCATCATATCGGTACTTGCTATGGCTGCAGTGATGAAATGGAAGATACACCAAATGGATGTCAAGACTACTTTCTTGAATGGTGTAGTAGAAGAGGAAGTGTATGTAGAACAACCACTTGGTTTTGAGACATATGACAGAGAGTCTCATGCATGCAGATTTAAGAAATCCCTGTATGGTTTGAAACAGGAACCCAGGACCTGGTACGGTAGAATTGATAGCTTTCTATCCAGTTTGGGCTTTACCAAGAGTAAAGCAGATTCCAACATTTACTACAAGGTTGAAGATGGCAACTCAGTGATGCTTCTACTATATGTAGATGATCTATTTGTAATAGGTACAGATGGGTTGATTGCCGATACGAAGAGAAATCTTGCTGCTGAGTTCGAAATGAAGGACTTGGGGATGATGCATTACTTTCTAGGTATGGAGGTGTGACAGAGTACAAATGGAATCTTCCTTGGACAAGGGAAGTATGCAGTAGAGATCCTAAAGAGGTTTGGGATGATGGACTGCAAGGCTATGGCCACACCTATGGCATCAAACCTGAAGCTATTGAGTGATGTTTCATCAAAGTCGATTGATGCTGCGATGTATTTTCAGATGATTGGGTACTCATTGATGTACCTGACGAACACAAGACCAGACATTTGCTTTGTTGTGAACACCTTGATCCAGTTCTTGACAAATCCGAGAAATGTTCACTTGATTGTTGCAAATCATATTATGAGGTACCTAAGGGGTACAGTTGATTATGGGATCAAGTACGATGCAAATCGAAAGATTAACCTGGAGGGTTATGTTGATTCAGATTGGGTAGGCAGTGCCATCGATAGGAAGAGCACTTCAGGGTGTTGCTTCAATATGGGATCAGGTGTGATCTCTTGGTTTAGCAAGAAGCAATATTGTGTGGCACTGAGTACATCTGAAGCAGAGTATGTCACAGCTTGTTCAGCTAGTTGTGAGGCAGTATGGCTATGGAAGCTACTGTCTGATTTATTTGATCTCCAATTGGATACTACTTGTATACATTGTGACAACCAGAGTTGCATAAAGTTGTCATAGAATCTAGTGTTCCATGACAAGTCGAAGCATATAGAGATCAAGTACCACTATATCAGCGATATGGTGCAGAGGGGAGTAGTGAAGCTCCAGTATGTTGCAATGGAGGAATAGATAGCTGATGTCTTGACAAAGCCATTGGCTAGGGTTAAGTTCGAGTACTTTAGGGAGAAGCTTGGTGTTCTCCAGATTGAGATTTCCTCCAAGGGAAAGTGATGAGTCCCATAGCGTTTTTGTCATGGTGGGAGGATAGGTTCCTTCCATGGTCAGATGTAAGGGCTGAACCATTCTGTCATGGTGAGAGGATTGGTTCCTTCCATGTCAGATACGATTGTTCAGATCCATAGCTATTTTGACGAGTAGGTCATATATAAGGGCTGAGCCATTCTATCATGGTGAGAGGATTTCTTCCTTCCATGTCAGATATGAGTGCTATCCATTATGTTGAGTAGGACAGATGTAAGGGAAATTGCCATTCTTTGAATGGAGCTACCTGGTGAGGTAACAGGAAAAATCAGTCTAGGACTGATAATGCATTATGGTGTGATAGAGGGATGTGTTCCCACTTGATTAGATGTAAGGGATGAACCATTCTATCATGGCTAAAGGATTAAGTTCCTTCCATGTCAGATGTGAGTGTTGGCCATTCCAATGAGCAACTCGAATGTAAGGGCAACTGCCATTCTCTAGGAGAATGGAGGCACCTGGTCAGTTACCAGGTAGCTCAGTTGAGGAGGACTGGGGGCCATTTTGATATGACTGTAGGATTGGTTCCTACAAGATCAAATGTGAGTGCAAAGCCCTTGCATCATTGTGAGAAGGATGTGTTCCCGCCTGGATGGATGTAAGTGCAGATCCCTTCCATCATTGTGAGCAGGATGTGTTCCCACCTGGATGGATTTAAGTGCAGAGCCTTTTAATCATTGTGAGAAGGATGTGTTCCAGCTTGGATGAGAGTCTTTCATCATTATGAATAGGATGTGGTTCCGGCCTAGGTGGAAGAAAAAAGTTCTTCCATCATTGTGAGCAGGATGTGTTCCATCCTGGATGGAAGTGCAGAACTCTTCCATCATTGTGAGCAGGATGTGTTCCAGCCTAGATGGATGTGAGTAGTGTGCCTTTCTGACAACTAGGTTAGATATAAGTGCTAAAGAAGACCTACATGGGGGCTAGGCCTACAACCAGCATGAAAAAGGGCTGGCTCTATAGAACTTCCTGTGACGAGAATAATCATGAGATAGCACCAGTGATGATCCAGATCGAGTGATGATCCAAATCCAGTGATGATGATCCAGTAGTGATGATCCAGATCTAGTGATGATTCCTAGGGATGATCTAGATCGAGTAATGATCCATATCTAGTGATGATGATCCAGATCGAGTGATGATACAGATCCAGTGATGATCTAGATCAAGTAATGATCCAAATCCAGTGATGATGATCTAGATCAAGTGATGATCCAGATCCAGTGATGATGATCCAGATCCAGTGATGATCTAGATCCAGTGATGATGTCCCATGATGATCCAGATCGAGATATGATTCATATTCAAAGATAAAGATGACTTGAAGACTCAGAAGACTTGAGATGTAGATGACGAGATGATCCAGCTGATAGAGAGAAGAAGACCAGTACTGAAAATTGTGTCAAAAGAATACCTTCCTAGTTAAGAGGGAGTGTTGATGTATTTGTAACTTTGGAATGTATTCATCCATGTATCTTATGTATTGTAACTCAATGTTTATTCCTGGATGTATCTATAATGTAATTGAGTCATATTGTCATGCCCCGATGTTCTGATCGGGAAGATCAATAATGTAAACAAGTCATGTCAATTCATTCTGGGTAACCCTCCAATTGTCTAAGGGTTAAAGTCCCTGCAGTTCTAGGGCACCTAGGTTATTAGACTCTCCTAGTAGAGGTCGGCCCTGGTAGGGTTTTAGTCATGTTGGGATTAGTATAAATAGAGAACTGGAGTCTCTATTTATCACACAACTCATACACACTCAAGTGTAGCACATAGTTGAGGAAGGAGAAGACACTGGGGCTAGACAAGAAGAATATTACTGCTGTCGGGAGATCACTTAATGTTTTGGTGCTGATTCTATCTCTAAGGAAGTTGCGAGGTTTTCTCCATTTATGGTTTCCCCAAGGAAAAACACTGTGTTCATTTTCTCTTGTGTTTGATTGTTGTACTTGTTATTCTCTCAGTTAAAGATCCTAATAATGCTAGCTTAATGTTGAAAAACCAACACAAGTAGGGTGAAAGAACATCAGGATCATACAAAAAAATCATTTTTTCACCATGGGCTTATAAAACTGATCATAAGTACTATATTGCAGAAAAGAGAGAAGACATGGGAACACTTCTTATTTTGGCCAGGTTTCAAAACTGAGAAGGAGGATCAGTCTCAAAAGAGACAGTTAGATAGGGATCAGATTTTGATCAAGAAGCTTAAAAAGAAGGTCATAGTTAAAGATGAAGAAGCTGATGAACTAGGAAAAGCTTCGAATCAGGAAAATGAGAACATTGAACTCGAACAATGAATTAATGTTGAGGAAAGCAGAGATTCAAAGTCAGAGATGAAAGAAGTTGAGCCAGTGAAAGATGTTTTACATACAGAATCAAATCAAGGTGTAAAGGAATATGTTAAGGAGCAGAAGTATAGCCCTATTACAGCGTTTCCGAAGAGGATGAAAAATACTTATCTGACGAGGCTAGGGCTCCTACTACCAATGAATCTAGGGTTTGTTCTAAGCAAGAAATACACACCCATTTTGAAGAGGATACAGTGTCATGAAAGAAAAGAGTGAAGGTTGTTGAATTTGCTTCAATAACTCATCAAGGAAAGGTTCTGAAAATGTCAGGAGAAGTTGGAGCAGTCTGGAGACCCAAGACAAGGCTGAAGAACAAGCTTAGGTTAAACATGAAGAAGCTATTAAATCCCAAATTGGCTGATAAAAAGGTTACAGCAATAGAAGATTCATCATCTCCGGAGAAATTGGGAGATAGTGAAGATGACAACAATGATGTTATAAAGGGTAAAAAATCAATAGTTTCAAAAGAAAATCCAATATTCACTGATGCTAAGATCTTAGACATTTTCATGGAGGTTCGAAATAAGATGATTCAAGAACAACAGCAAAATGAAATAAAGAGTTCTTGTATGGAGAAAAAAGAGGTAATTGAAGAAGTTCAGTGCAATGTTGAAGCTGAAGAACATCCAGAGATTCCTGTGACCTTCACACAGCTTATGAAGGAGGATGAAGAAATATACAAGAAGATGAAAATCCCATGGGCACCAGAAGGGATGCAATCAATATCAGAAAGTAAATTTATTGATTCTAAAAAGGAAAATATGCAAAGGAGCATTAAGCAATACAAGCATCAAATTGAATATATGCATGAAACTAATGATGTATTAGTTACTGCAAATAGGAGACTTAGAGAAGACTTGGAAGAAGTGAACAATCATTATCAGGAATTGATTGTAGTTTCTAAAGAGGCTCTTAAAAGAAAAAGATAGACAAAGAATCAATTTACAGAACTAAGGCAGACTATCTAGGAGCTGACTCAACAGAATGAGGAGTTAACAAAGAAAGTTGTAGACTTGGAAGTAGATCACCTGAAAGCTAGAAGGAAAGCTCAAGCATTAGAGGGAATTGCTCTTCTAGCTGAGGCGGAAAAATATTTGTAAAAGTACTTTGACAAGAGCAGGTATTAGTTAGTTTGAAAAGTAATTTCATTATTGTATAATGATAAAGTTTATATTGAACAGTTCGATAGATAACTTAAAAAGTAGTTAGGGTTTAGTTATGCAACCATGTTTGAAAGAACAGGATAAATGTATGTTGGAAAAAGGACCAATGGTTCGATTTTTGTTGCAAGGGGAGGATATTAGGCTGGTTTATGAGCTAAGTGTAAAGACTCTTATTTGTTTTTGATGACTGAATTATGAAATATATGCAACTATATGCCCTTTATACTTTTGACTGGTTTCATTTCTAATTTGTGTTAATTACTCAGTTGGTATACTCATTTCCTGTTTAAGGTTTTTATACTTGAAATGCTTGCTAGCTGTGGGTGAAAATCAGTATTGTATTTTTATGTTTAGATTATGGTTTATATGTTACACATCCCAGTCTTTCAAATGCTCATGATTTAGTGTATTCTTTTGTTTCATGAAGTTTCTTCTCTCTTGTCTACAAATTGTTCAACCAAAACCATAGAAAACCCTATTTTACTTTATTGTGTTTATTGATATTATGTTGGCTTGTTCTCTCGTAGTCTGGGAACAATTTCTGGCACTAACATCTTTGGCGCCATTGACGGGGATGAAGTTGAAAACCTATTTTCCCTGGGATACTTATCATTTCACTGGTTTTGAGAGGTGAACTTAAACCAGCAAAGTTTAAAGACTACTTTTCACCAATATTTCATAGTGGCTACTAAGGGAGTTGGAACAATAAATAGACCTAGTTTTCCTTTACAGTTGGGTGTCTCAGACCCAGAACAAATATTGAAAATAGCTAGGAATATTAGAAGGTCTCAGTCATCACTAGCCCTATGTAACCCTGATCAGTTAGATATTTCATCACCTTTTTCTATTCTAAAGGGAGAAGAACAAGAGTCATCTTGGTTGAAGCCTACAATTCTTGTTAGTAATTTTCAAGTTTTCACTGATCCTCAATCTTTCAAGAAAGAAAAAACTATATCTCCTTGTAAAATCCATTTATTTCACCTCAAAGTTGACAAAACTCCATTTCACCCAAGTTCAAGCCAAGTCTTTTCATCACCTAAACTAGTCAACTTAAAGATGGCAACCCAAAATCAGCTATTAGATATGATGGACCAAATGGTGGCAACTAGGTATGCACCTTTATTTTTGCCTCATCCTTTGAATGCACTTCCTGGGGGTGATTATCAAAAATACATGCCTAGGTTTAATGGATAAGGTGAGACCATAGTTGAGGAGCATTGGGATGCCTTTCTCAACTATGCTGATAATCAGAATATTGAGGCCAACGATGTATGGATGAGAATGTTTGTACAGAGTCTTGATGGAGAGGTCAAAAAATGGTTCAGGGAGTTGCCTATAAATTCTATCACTATCATAGAAGATCTTCAGGACCTTTTCATGAGACAATGGGGTGATACCAAGGATCACAAATGCTACATCACTGAGTTTGGAGCCCTTAGGAGAAAGAAGGATGAAACCATAGCTGATTTTTTGAAGAGATTCAATAAAATGTATGGCAGAATTCCTGCAGAGATAAAACCTTCAGAAACATCTGCAAAAATCACATATGCCAATGCTTTTGATCATGAATTTTCCCTACTTTTAAGAGAAAGAAGACCTGTTACTTTACTGAACATGCAGGATGCAGCATTAGAAGTGGAGTCCAATATATTAGCTTCTAATAGATTGAAGGGAAATACAGCTCAGCAAATATATGACAGGAAGGGAAAGAAAGAGCCAGCTCCAGGGGTTTCAACATCCCACTCTGCAGAAGGTAAAATTGATGAGAGGGCCAAGCTAGTTAAGATCTTGACAGCAAAATTAATCAAGTTGGAATTAGAGAAGAATTCAAACAAACCTGTTCAAGAGGGTGATAGAAACCCTAATAATCCAGACCAATTCAGAAGACAGTTTGTGCCTCGCTTCATTCCAAGAGAGAGAAGAAATAATGATATTCAACGAGAAAGGAGAGAAACTGAGGATCAAAAAGTGCCACCACCACTTCAGAATAATGTAGTTGATGAAGAAGAAATTAAAGCGGAAGTGTTATTTAAGGATACAGACCAGGATATGAATTATTTTGGAGAGCAGTTAACTGAAGGTTTTGTGAATAAAGAAGAGTTTTTAAACTTGAAATATTATGATGCTGATATGTTTGAAACAGAAAATGATTTGAATCTTGAAATGACTGTTGTAACTGCTAATACATACCAGACTAATCCAAAGAATAATTTAAATTTCAGGTCAGGTCCAAAGCAAGTAGTTCAAAATCCAAAGAAAAAGGTAGTTCTGCCTCCTAAATAGCAGTCTGATCCTATGTTGGAGAAAAAACAAAATCAAGAACAAAAGAAGAATGTGGAAGTTGAAGAGGTAAATAAAAGTATGCAGAATTTTAACCTAGAAAATGAATTAGGCAAAATCAAGATCCCTATGCCTTTCACCGATTTGATGAAGAATCCTTCTTATAAAAATTTAGTTATGAAAATGATTGGTTTAGAAAACAGTCAACTTCCTTTTGATATAGTGAATTTACAAGAGGAAAATCCTAAAATCTTTACTAGGTCAGCCTTGGCAGAAAAAACTGAAAATGAAGCAGGTGCATCACCTCCTTTTTACATCACACTAACTATTCATGAATAAATGATACATAATTGTCTTTTGAATTCAGGAGCATCACATAACCTAATTCCAAAAGCTGTTATGGAGGCTTTAGGTTTGAGTATAACAAAACCTTATCATGATTTGTATGCTTTTGATTCACGAGCTGTAAAATGTTTAGGAGTCATTAAAAATATGGTTGTCAGTTTAGCTCAACTACCAATGAAGAGTGTGATTATGGATGTGGTAGTAGCAGACATTACACCTAAGTTTGGATTGCTCCTCTCTAGATCATGGGCCAAGAAGGTTGGTGGGACTCTACAAATGGATTTAACATATGCCACCATTCCTGTATTTGGAGGAGAAAAAAGAAGGTTATATAGAGAGTTACAATTTGCCTATATTGTGACAGATGATAAGAACCCTACAAATCATCCCTTGTATGTTGTTGACAAGGATTTGGGTACTTGTATGTTGCATTTTAGTGATGATGATAATACTGCTGGTTTATTACATGTTGAAAAAGAAAATCCATTTAAATGCACTAGAGAACAATAAGATCATGAACTTTGGCAATTATACTTTGATTGTCACATCCACGTCCCTTCGACAGGCGAAGAGGACGCGATCCCATGGCGTTAACCATCCGGGAAACCAACCCCATGAACATATGGATTCATAAAATTGCTGAAATAAAATGCTAAAATAGAATGCTGATAACAAGATGCATTGAAGTAGAAAACGATTTGAACTAGAACATGCACAGATGCAATTGTTTATCATACGCAGCGGAAACATCACACATTCATACAGCATTCATTTAACATGTTCATCATAATCATTAACAGAAATATGATTGCAGAGGTAAAATAACAAGATTACTTATCTTATCAAGAACTCGTTCCGCAACCAGCTATGTCGCAGCAACGTTCCACCCAACCATAGGCCAGCGTGCTCCTTAATCTCTTAGCAATGTTGCCACCCCCGAGCTACGCATGATTCTCTAAGGAATAAGGGAACATGCAGGCTTACACATAGATAAGGATACACAAAACATAGCCAAGCCAACACAGTTGGGATTATTAGGCCATCCAGGAGTTGGGAAAGGCTAAATGCTAAGCTGGTGGGCTCATTACGGAGCCAAGAACACCTACACCAGAACTAGCCTGACCTCTAAGACATCCACCCACACCCAACATAAGGAATCGG
Source organism: Pseudotsuga menziesii (assembly GCA_001517045.1). Lineage (NCBI taxonomy): Eukaryota > Viridiplantae > Streptophyta > Pinopsida > Pinales > Pinaceae > Pseudotsuga > Pseudotsuga menziesii. The sequence goes on along the minus strand of LPNX010748137.1, from coordinate 519,468 downwards.
TCCCTTCTCTGCTACATAGTCCCTCATGCCTTGCATTCTCTTCCAGTGCTATTCAGGGGTGATGGAGAAGAAGGCCAGCCCTCTAGCTCTGTCTGTGTGGTTTCTAGCCACCAGGTTTATCAAGCAACCCAAGCCCCCATCCCTGCTCCTTACACAGTTCGAAGACCAACCATTGCACGTATGCAATCACTCAGCTGATATAGCTTAAGACAGGGAAGACAAATTCTGAGTCATTATTGGCCCTATCATGGCCAAAATGACTCTCAAGCGAATTTACAACAGTCCCAAATGCATCAATGAACATGGGAAAACAACAACCCCAAAACCATAAGCAGTGAGCACAGTTCACAATGTGGGGAAAATGGTTCCAAACGGTCTATGCATGAGGAAGACTCGCAATAGACCCCCAAACATAAAGAAGCCACAACAATCACAACAGACCTTGAGAAGAACAGTGACCACTGTGACTCACAGGAAGAACCACAACTCCAATCTCAACATTTAAATGACAGAAAATTAAATGACCATACCAGTCTAAGAGAAGAGCATACAGCTGCAATTGGGAATGAAAGAGCACAGCTCCCAGTCCGTTGTGTAGATGGTAACAATGCAGAACCCACCACGCAGCCCGTGAGGAAAGGATACGGCCTCACCACTCGCAAATCCGTAGAGGAAAAATGATGTGGGTAACACCAGGATCGCTCCTGTGCATGAGCAACAATAGCCAACGATCCCTGTGTGAGGATGGACAAGAATTCTAGCTTGTGCGTGGATGAACAAAATAGTGGATAGACGCGAGTAGGGAGTGTGTGGGTGTTCAACATAGGTGTGGAGAGAACGGATGTCTGCGTGAGTGATTGCAGTGGTTTTGGCCATTGTGTAGTCAACCGTGGTGGAGTGTGCATGTAAGCATGGACTGACAGTCTTGCCACCCCACTCCCAAAACAATAACTGCCTCAACCAGCAGCAGCAATTCTTAATGAAGGTGGTTGGGTAAGACAAGGGGATATGACACATGGGTTTTTCCCTCATTGGCTAAGGTTTGACAATTTCCCCACCCTTATCCTTGTGAAAATCATGCCCCTTTCTCATTTTAGTTGCCATGATCATAGCTGGTTGGGTTATTTAATTAAATATGCATATGTACATGATGAAAAAGCTTAATATCTATGGCGCATGCCCCGATACACCATCGGTGACAGATTTAAATCCGAAACATAGCATAACCAATCAATGGTGGGGCCTTGGCCTTTAGCTCCGCACCATGATCATTACAATATATTTACATCATATACATCTAATGCAACGGGGTCAAAACCAGGGTGTGACATTCCCCTCCCCCTTCAATAGCAGTGTCCTCAGTGCTTACAAAATTGAACAAAATGCTACACTGGCATCGCCTCAGTGTTCTGCAAAATTGAACAAAAATGGATGTGCCAATCGCATGGCATCCTCCAGCTCCCATGTAGCCTCTTCAGGTCTGTAGTGCTCCCATTGCACCTTTACCTAACCTATGGCTCGGTTCCGGAGCATTAAGACCTTCCTGTCGAGGATGCGCATTGGCTCGATTTGGAACTCTCCCTCAGGTTCCACCTGAATCACGTCCCAATTTATCACATAGCTAGGATCATGTACATATCTCTTAAGCAAAGAAACATGAAAAACATTATGAGCTCTAGTGCTAGCAGGCAATGCAAGTCTATATGCAACTGGCCCTATTCTTTCAAGCACTTCAAATGGCCCACAATATCTTGGTGACAACTTGGCACAACTTCCAAGCTTCAAGGAACTCTTCCTTTCCCTCACTCTGAGGTAAACATGATCTCCAACACTGAACTCCCTGTTCACCCTATGCTTATCTGCATATCTTTTTTGTCTGTCCTGTGCTGCTTTCAGCTTATGCCTGATCTTTACAACCTCTTGCTCCATTTCCTTGAGCAATTCGGGTCCAAGCACAATCATGTTCACTGGATTATCCCAAGTCACTAGTGTCCTACACCTTCTTCCATACAAAGCTTCATATGGACTCATCCCCAAGGATGTCTGTTGTACATTATTATAAGCAAATTCTACCAAGTGCAAGTAATCTTCCCACTTGGTTGGTTTGTCCATTACGTACATGCGAAGCATGTCTTCAAGCACCTGATTAACTCTCTCTGTCTGAATATCTATCTGAGGATGGTATGCAGTGCTGAAGTTTAGCTTTGTACGCAAGTCTGCAAACAACCCCTTCCAAAAGTTGGAAGTGAACTTGACATCTCTGTCAGAGACTATTGCCTTCGGCAATCCATGCAATTTGAATATCTCCTTCATGAAGATCTTTGCAATGTCATCAATCTGATGCGTAGACTTAACCGGTATAAAATGTGCTGCCTTTGTCAACTTGTCTACCACAACCATGATAGAATCATGTTGTCTCCAAGTCATCGGCAATCCTGTAATAAAATACATGGAAATAACTTCCCATTTCCATTCCAAAACTGGAAAAGGTTGCAACAAACCTGCTGGATTTTGATGCTCAACCTTTGCCTATTGACATTTCATACACCTGGAAATGTATTCAGCCATGTCCCTTTTCATTCTTGGCCAAAAGTACTGCTTTCTAGCTGTAGCAATTGTCTTCTGGTATCCTGGGTGACCAGAATACGGAGCTTGATGGATCTCATCCATAACAACTCTCCTCAAATATGCTATATCTAGAATATAAATTCTACCTTTATAAGTGAGAAGTCCATATTCTTCCAATTTATATCCCTCATACCTCTTCTCAAGAATGTGCTGCTGCAATTTGTCTTTTACCTGCTCATACAAGTCATCTCCGGCAACATGATCAACAATCTGTTGGCTCAAATCTGATTGGCAAATACTAAGAGATGCCAAATGCATTTCCTGCACCTTCCTGCTGAGGGCATCAGCTACCTTATTTTCTTTTCCCTTTATGTGCTTGATTTCAAAATCAAACTCACATAAAAATTCCAGCCATCTTGCTTGCCTAGAATTCAGAGTAGGCTGATCAAACAAATACTTCAGTCCACAGTGATCTGTTCTGAGCTCAAATTTCCTACCCATCAAGTAATGCGTCCACATCTTGAGAGCATGTACTATGGCTGCAAGCTCTAGGCCATGAGTGGCATAGTTCTTCTCATGCTCCTTCAGCTTTCTTGACTCATAACATATCACGTGGTTGCCTTGCATAAGGACACCTCCAAGCCCTTGTCCACATGCATCGGTACACACCACAAAATATTTATCTGGATCTGCAACTTTCAATACTGGTGCACTGGTGAGAAGATTCTTCAACCTCTGGAAACTTTCTTCACACCTCGATGTCCATTCAAACTTCATCCCCTTCATTTGCAAAGAATTGATGGCATGTGCTACTCTAGAGAATCCTTCAATGAACCTCCTATAGTATCCTGCAAGTCCCATAAAAGATCTTACATCTATCACATTTCTTGGAGTAGGCCAATTCATAATGGCTTCAATCTTTTCAGGGTCCACAGATATACCCTTCTCTGAGATAATGTGACCCAAATACTGAATTCTATCTCTATAGAAGTCACACTTGCTCAATTTCGCATACAACTGATGCTCCCTAAGCAATTTCAAGGTCAACCTCAAATTCTCTTCATGCTCTTCCTCATTCTTAGAATAGACAAGAATGTCATCAAGGAAGACAAGAACAAACTTGTCCAAATACCTGCTGAGGACACTATTCATGAGGCACATAAATGTAGCTGGTGCATTTGTGAGACCAAATGGTACCACTACAAACTCATAATGCCCATACCTTGTTCTGAAGGTTGTCTTATGAATGTCTTCATCCTTGATTCTCACCTGATGGTAACCAGACCTCAAGTCAATCTTAGAAAATACCTTTGCTCCTCTCATTTGATCAAAGAGGTCATCGATCCTAGGCAAAGGATATTTATTCTTCATGGTAACCTTGTTCAACTATTTGTAATCAATACACAACCTGAGTGTACCATCTTTCTTCTCTACAAACAGAACCGGTGCTCCCCAAGGAGACACACTTGGTCGGATATACTTCTTGTCCAACAACTCTTGTAGTTGCATCTTCAACTCTAGCATCTCTGGTGTACTCATCCTGTAGGGTGCTTTGGACACTGGTGCTACTCCTGGCACAAGTTCAATAGTGAAATCAATGTCCCCCTTTGGAGGAAGCCCTAGAATCTCATCAGGAAACACATCCTTGAATTCCCGTAACACCTGATAGTCCTCCAACCTAGGAGTTTCATCTCTCATTTTCTCCAAAATCTGAGCTGCATGCAACTAGCAACCCTTCCTACAAAACTTCTTTAACTGCATTGCTGAAGCCTGCCTCACTGAAATTACCTTTGGAATACCTTTGACAACTACTAGGTTCCCTTCTTCATTCATGCATTCAAAAGTCTTATTGTAGCAATCAAGCTTCACCCTGTGATATTCTAACCAATCCATTCCAATGAGAAAATCATAGGAACCAAGCGGTAGAACATTCAGATCAACACAAGTGACCAATCCATCCATGACTAATGGACATGTCTCTACCACTTCACTGACCTTTCTCTTAGTTCCAGTGGCTAGCTGGAATAACCAAGACTTCCTATGCATTACTTTCTTAAAGGCACAAATATCCACTACTCTAGGAGTAATGTAACTGTGAATATAACCAGGGTCAATAAAAATAGAAACAGACTGCTCAACAATCTTACCTGCTACTTCAACCACTGCTAACTGGTGATCTGCTTGATGGTCCTCCAATGCTGCATAGATCCTAGGAACTGCCTTTGCTACTTGACCCACTGTTTCTGCTCCTTGAAGGTTATAAGTTGGCCTCGCACTCTCATTCTCGAGTGGACAATTCCTATGCATGTGGGGTCCTCCACATTTCCAACATTGAAGTGGTCCTCTATTCTATTGTGGATCTTTAGGCTTTTCTCCGGTCACTCCAATTGGTTTACTCGCAGCTTGGAATGGCTGCTTCTACTGATTCCTAAAGTTAGAAGGTTTGAAACCTTTCTTTCTTTGGTCAAACTTTTCATTCTTCTTGTCCTTCCATGCCTTATGGTAATCTGGCTTACCCTTGCTTTGCTCATAGAAATACTTAGCCTTCCTTATTGCTTCTTCAAGAGTTCTACATTCATAAAACTCAATTCATTTTTTGTAGGACTGAGGTAATCCACTCAAAAAACACTGGAACTTCACTTTTTCATCTCTGATGTACCGAACATACCTCAATAGATCTAAAAAATTATTTGCATACTCTTCCATGGTCTAATGTCCCAATCTCAACTCATGGAACTCCTTAATCTTGTCATCATAATACCTATCAGAGAGGTATTTCTGCTTGAAATACTTCTTGAACTGCTTCCACTTCAGTCTCCTTTCACTGATCCTCTTTACTTTCTTGAAGTGTTCCCACCAAATGGATGCTCTTCCATTCAGGTTGAATATGGCAACTCTTGGCTTCATGTTTCCTGAATAATCATGCACTTGAAAGTACTTCTTTATCCCAAGAAGCCAAGCTGCAGCCTCTTGTCCTGTCTTTATCTCACCATCAAATGTAGGAGGTTTATCTTTCTTAAATTCATCCCGAGAGCGATCCCTATGGTGTCCCTTTCTTTTTCTTTTACGAAAAGAAGAGCTTAAATCCCCGCTGGATTCTTCAGAATCAGATGATCCACTAGAAGTCCTTCTCCTTCTCCTAGTACTGCTCTTGTTGCCTTCTGGTCTTGCTGTACCTCGTCCAGAGTCTATATTTCTATGCAAGTCTATCAAACTCTGCAACATAGCAGCATTCAACTAATGCTACTCTTCCTAGGCTTTGATCAAGCTTCTCATGGTAGCTGCAACATCTGACAGTGTCTCTTGGAATCTCCTTCCATTAGACTCAATGTCATAATTTCTATTACGGACATTTTCTCCCATGGCATCTTCTGCTTGCTCATGAGAATCCCGAGCATAATATCCATCATGGGTTCTCATAACAGAACCACCTCTGGTTTATCAAACTGCACCACTTGGAATACTTCCCTGGAAGGTGACTATGACTCTACAAACATGTTAGTAACACAACTATTAGATGGATAACATCGATATAAATTAGCACTACTTACCTTCTCCTGGAATAATCATAAAATAGCAATTATTTTCTTCCTCAAGGAACTTTTGTCCAAGGGGGACGACAGGGGTCAAGGGGGCTTGCCCCACTACAAGGCGGGTCGAGGGTAGCACCCTCGTTTTTTTTTTTGTGGTAAATCATTGGTTTTCATGCAATCTGGTACATAAGATCACTGCCACTTTCTCATTTTCACCCCATGAAAATCCACTGAAAAACAGTTGAAATCTACTAAGAAATCCCATGGAAAATTCAAAATTCAAAATTTGCGGCATCGGCTGTCTTTCTTCTCGTCGGAAGACTTAGCGATTTGGACTTCCGCAACGACAGACGCTTGATCCACTAAGCACTTCTGCATCGGCGAGTTAGTCCTTCGACAGCCACAACGGCAGGATGGAAACCGTTAACTCTTCCCTTCCATCGAAAGTCTGTTCCTCTAATCCGTTTCGATGATCCAACTGTTCAACACTTAGACCAATTTTTAAATTTCATAGCCATTCAAATTATGATTTCTGCTGGGCAGAATGAAATACAACCTCTGTCACTGCATCCTTCATGGCTCATCCAGGCCCATGCTGCAACATGAGCTCTGATACCACTAACTGTCACGTCCCCGTCCCTTTGACAGGCGAAGAGGACGCGATCCCATGGCGTTAACCATCCGGGCAACCAGCCCCATGAACATATGGATTCATAAAATTGCTGAAATAAAATGCTAAAACAAAATGTTGATAACAAGATGCATTGAAGTAGAAAACGATTTGAACTAGAACATGCACAGATGCAATTGTTTATCATACGCAATGGAAACATCACACATTCATACAGCATTCATTTAACATGTTTTTCATAATCATTAATAGAAATATGATTGCAGAGGTAAAATAACAAGATTACTTATCTTATCAAGAACTCGTTCCACAACCAGCTACGTCGCTGCAACGTTCCACCCAACCATAGGCCAGCGTGCTCCTTAATCTCTCAGCAACGCTGCCACCCCCGAGCTAGGCATGATTCTCCAAGGAATAAGGGAACATGGAGGCTTACACACAGCCAAGGATACACAAAACACAGCCAAGACAACACAGTTGGGTTTATCAGGCCATCTAGGAGTTGGGAAAGGCTAAATTCTAAGCTGGTGGGCTCATTACGGAGCCAAGAAAACCTACACCAAAACTAGCCTGACCTCTAAGACATCCACCCACACCCAACACGAGGAATTAGTCCCTTCTCTGCTACACATTCCCTCAGGCCCTGCATTCCCTTCCAGTGCTATTCAGGGGTGATGGAGAAGAAGGCCAGCCCTCTAGCTCTGTCTGTGTGGTTTCCAGCCACCAAGTTTATCAAGAAACCCAAGCCCCCATCCCTGCTCCTTACATAGTCCGAAGACCAACCATTGCACATATGCAATCACTCAGCTGATACAGCTTAAGACAGGGAAGACAAATTCTGAGTCATTCTTGGCCCTATCATGGCCAAAATGACTCTCAAGCGAATTCACAACAGTCCCAAATGCATCAATGAACGTGGGAAAACAACAACCCCAAAACCATAAGCAGTGAGCACAGCTCACAACATGGGGAAAATGGTTCCAAACGATCTGTGCGTGAGGAATAATTGCAACAGACCCCCAAACATAAAGAAGCCACAACAATCACAACAGACCTTGAGAAGAACAGCAACCACCGTGACTCACAGGAAGAACCACAGCTCCAATCTCAACATTTAAATGACAGAAAATTAATTGACCATACCAGTCTGAGAGAAGAGCATACAACTGCAATTGGGAATGAAAGAGCACAGCTCCCAGTCTGCTGTGTAGATGGTAAAAACGTGGAACCCACTACGCAGCCCGTGAGGAAAGGATACGGCCTCACCACTCGCAAATCCGCAGAGGAAAAACGACATGGGTAACACCAGGATCGCTCCTATGTGTGAGCAACAACAGCCAACGATCCATGCGTGAGGATGTACAATAATTCCATCTTGTGCGTGGATGAACAGAATAGTGGATAGACGCGAGTAGGGAGTGCGTGGGTGTTCAGCACAGGCATGGAGAGAACGAATGTCTGCATGAGTGATTGCGGTGGTTTTGGCCATTGTGTAGTCAACCATGGTGGAGTGTGCGTGTAAGCATGAACTAACAGTCCTGCCACCCCACTCCCAAAACAATAACTGCCTCAACCAGCAGCAGCAATTCTTAATGAAGGCGGTTGGGTAAGACAAGGGGAGATGACACATGGGTTTTTCCCTCATTGGCTAAGGTTTGAAAATTTCCCCACCCTTATCCTTGTGAAAATCATGCCCCTTTCTCATTTTAGTTTCCGCGATCGTAGCTGGTCAGGTTATTTAATTAAATATGCATATGTACATGATGACAAAGCTTAATATCTATGCCACATGCCCCGATACACCATCGGTGACAGATTTAAATCCGAAACATAGCATAACCAATCAATGGTGGGGCCTTGGCCTTTATCTCCACACAATGATCATTACAATATATTTACATCATATACATCTAATGCAATGGGGTCAAAACTGGGGTGTGACATTGACGGATCATCATGTAAGGAGGGTGCTCGAGCAGGGGTTCTTCTAATATCTCCTGGTCGTGAAACAATAAAATTAATGTATAAATTGGAATTTATCACCACTAATAATACTGTAGAATATGAATCTTTGTTGTTAGGTTTGAAAGCTACAAAAGATTTAGTCATTCAGCAGATTTCTGTATATGGAGACTCTGAGTTGGTTGTTCAGCAGATGAGGAACAACTATCAAGTAAAACAAGATTTGGTGAAAGTGTACCGTAATGAAGTATGGGATATGATAGACAATTATTTTGTGGCTTTTAATATCACTTATATTCCTAGGGATCATAACCAAACTGCTGATTCTCTTGCCCTAGCAGCCACACATTTCAGGATTCCCAAAACAACACAGCTAAAGTATCCTATTGAGGTCAGGTACAGACCTTTTGTGCCTGATAATGTAAAGAAATGGAAAGTTTTTGAAGATGACATTGAGATTAAGGTTTTTAGAGCTGACAGGTGAGTTTTCCAATTCCCTAATTGATAAAGAACAAGATGATGAGGTTGAGTATTTTGAAGATATTGCAGAAAATGAGATTATTGGTCACAAGATTATTGAACTTAAAAGTAATTTCATTCCTAAAATTTTGGTGCCATTAGAGAGAATATTTTCAAAAGATGATACACCTTTAAAACCTATTGTACAGTCTTCAGAAGAAAATGTAGTGGACTGTAATATTGAACCGCTGAGTGCATTTCAAAAGCACTCATAGTAAAACAAAGGAACGGGTACATTAAGTTGTTAAAAGAGTATGTTGATGTTTTTGCTTGGTCATATGAAGATTTGAAAACATATGATACTAGAATTATACAGCATAAAGTGCCTTTAAAACCGAATGTTAAACCTTTCAGACATAAATTGAGGATAAATCCAGCTTTGTTTCCTGTTATTGAAAAGGAGGTGAAAAAGTTATTAGATGCTAAGATCATTGTTCCCCTCAAGTATTCTTCATGGGTTGCCAATTTAGTTCCTGTCAAGAAAAATAATGGTGAAATCAAACTGTGTGTTGATTTTAGAAATCTGAATAGGTCTTCATTGAAGGATAATTACCCTTTGCCAAAAATAGAACAAATATTGCAGAAGTTAGTTGGTGCACAAAGAATTTCTATGGTTGATGGGTTTTTAGGATATAATCAAATTGCCATGCATTCTGATGATAAAGAAAAAACAGTTTTTACTACTCCCTGGGGAACTTTCATGTATGATAAAATGCCTTTTGGATTAATGAATGTTGGAGCAAATTTTCAAAGAGCTATGGACATAGCCTTTGTAGGGGAAAGAGATAAGTTTGTAGTGATTTACTTAGATGATATTACAATCTTTTCACAATCAGATGATGAGCATCTAAAACACTTAAAACAAACTTTTCTGAAATGCAGAAAATATGGTTCATCTCTTAATCCAAAGAAATCACATTTTGCTATACAAGAAGGTAAATTATTGGGTCATTTAGTTTCAGCTAATGGCATAAGGATTGATCCGGAAAGGGTGAAAGCAATACTAAAAATAAGTTTACCAAGGAGCAAGAAGGATGTACAATATTTCATTGGTAAAATAAATTTTCTGCGTTGGTTCATACCAAATTTCACTGAGACTATCAAACAGATCACAGCCATGTTGAATAAATATCAGGAGGTCAAGTGGACTATAAAAGCAAAAAACTCATTTGAAAAGATTAATATGGCTCTTACTGAAGCTCCAGTATTAGTAAGTCCAAATTTTACAAAGGAATTTCTAACTTTTTCTTTTGCATCTGAAGATACATTGGCTGTTGTTTTATTACAGAAGAATAAGGATGGTCTTGAACAGCCTATTGCATTTTTCAGCAAAACTCTTAGAGATTCAGACTTAAAATACAACATTTTAGAGAAGCAGGCTTACTCATTGGTAAAAGCTTTGAAATTTTTCATAATTTATGTTTTGCATTCCAAGGTTATTGCTTATGTGCCTAATGCTTCCATAAAGGATGTTTTGACTCAGCCTGACAGTGAGGGAAAAAGAGGGAAGTGGATTGCCAAAATCATGGAATATGATGTGGATATCAGACCTACAAAGCTAGTAAAGGGACAAGGTTTAGATAAATTGCTAGCTGATTCAAATTGCCAAGCTTTAGGTCTACATCTCATGGAAGAACAACCAGCACAAGAAGAAATTCAAGCAGAGCAGGAGAAAGAAAAGATTATGGATCATTATGAAGAATCCACATCGTATGCAGATATTGTGCATTTTCTTTTGTACTTACAATGTCCAAAACATTTATACAAGAAAGTTGCTAGGTATTTGAAATTGAAAACTACTAAATATTGTTTGATAGAACAACAGCTATTTTGGAAAGATCCGGGAGGTATTTTGATCAGATGTTTAGATAAACCAAAAATTGAAGGAGTAATCTCTGAATCCCATGAAGGTGCTTGTGGAGGACATAAGTATTGGAAAGCTATAGCATATAAAATTCTAAGGGTTCGGATACTATTGGCCTTCCTTATTCTCAGATGTATATCAGCAGGTAAGAGCATGTATCCCTTGTCAGAAATTTGCTGGTAAACAAAAGTTGTTGCCATTACCTTTAAAATCAATTGCAATTAATGCCCCTTTTCAGCAATGGGGTTTGGAATTCATAGGAGATTCATCTTCTTCAGGGAAGCATAAGTGGATTTTGACTGCTACAGATTTCTTTACTAAGTGGGTAGAATCTATTCCCACAAGGAATGCCACAGATAAGGTGATCATAGATTTTATTGAAGAAAATATTTTTAGTAGATTTGGATGTCCACAGAAATTATTGACTAACAATGCTAAAGCTTTTAAATCTAAGGCTATGGTAGCATTTTGTGAAAAGAATGGTATCATATTGAAACACTCAACTCCTTATTATCCTCAAGGGAATGGGTTAGATGAGACATCTAATAAGAATATTATTAAGAGTATCAGGAATTTATTGAAGCAAAATAAGCGATCATGGGATTCTATGTTAAAATATGCATTATGGGCAGACAGAATAACAATTAAAAAAACAATTGGAACTTCTCCTTTCCAATTAGTATATGGTACTGATGTAGTTTTTCATGTTCAGTTGGGTATCCCAATGATGAAATTTTTTCAAGATTGTCAAGAAGAACCAAATTATATGCAAAGAATAATTTATGCACTGATAGAATTACAACAAAAAAGAGAAACAGTGGAAGAAAAGGCTCAGTTGTATAGGTTAAAGGTCAAAGAAAGATTTGATAGAAAGATCAAAGATAACACTTTTTCAGTGGGAGACATGGTTTTGAGATGGGATGCTAGGAAGGATCAGAAAGGAAAGCATGGCAAGTTTGATAACCTTTGGTTTGGTCCTTTCATAGTATCGAAGTTTTTGGAAAACAATACTTTGTTTTACAGACTTTGGAGAGTGAGGAGTTGTCTAATCTAGTTAATGGACGATTCCTCAAGCATTTTTACAGTTTTTGAGATGGATACTGGACTTTCATTGTATATACCGATGTGAATAACAGAATAAGGACTTCATAACCCAATGGAAATTTTGCAAACTAGCAGGTAGCAGCACAGAAGGCACTGGTCTACAGGTTCTTTAAGCCTCACAGGGAGGACTTCATCCCGCAACAGGAGCCAGATGTTAGGTCATGTTTTTGTTTTCCATCTTTTAATACTTTTGTTTATGTTTTGAAGTTTGGTTTTACTCTTTACTCCTAGAAAATTTTGTTGCTTAGGATAATTTGAATTTTTTTCCCTTTAAGCTTTCATGTTATTTGTTTTCTTAGCTTTATTTTTGAAAATTTTAGTTGATTTCATAATCAGAGGGCTAATAGAAGGCTTATATGGATTAAAAGGTCTAAAGAATATCATAAAATCTTGATTAAGGTTCCTAAACCAATTTTAATCCTTTTTCATGACTTTAATTTTTGCAAATTATTAACTCAAACTTTCTTGTAGTGCTAGCTAAAAACAAATACACACACGCGCTACAAGAAAGTCACGCAAGTCAAAAATTATCATTTCTGGTCCAATTTTCTCTGGAATTCTCACACATAAAATGTCAATCATACTTAGTGATGGATTTGATACATGTGTCTTTTAGAATAATCACTATGACAGGTGTAAATATTATCATGAGGGTGAATCATGGCGGTTTCTTGTAGATATGATGCAATAATGATAGCAGACCATAATGAGACAAAGGTGTTTTGAATCACCTATTCCCTAAAGTGCACGTAGAGCAACTGAAGGTCGTGGCGAAAAATCAGCACTTGGTAATCAGAATTTTGAAAGAGAGAAAAAATTAGGCTTTCAGGAGCGGTCATCTGGAGCTAACATGTAGGCTGCAAACTGATTACCAAGGTTTATAATTTGGGTTTTTTTCTAAACAGAGGATTAATGACCGAATTGATGGTAGATTATTAGTTTTTAATCCTAATTGATACTAAATGATGGATTCTCAGTCATGGAATTAAATTATTTACCAGCTTAAATGAGAAGACTTCAATTTAGGGTTTTTAGTGTTCCCCTATATAGTATTGTCTGTTAGTTTATCAATATTTGAAGACAGACAAAGTGTGTTTTATTAACAGAAGCTATTTGACAATAGTTCAAAATGAAAAAAAGTGGTAAGACTAATAGGGAAGAACCCTCAGACTTAAGTTGGGTTCAAAACTTTCCAGATTGTGCACAAATGTTTACAGAAGCAGGGTGGTTAGTGTTCTTTGAAAATATTGAAGGTTATCACTCAAAGGTTTCTTACAAATTTTCTCAATGTTTAGACAAGGATGTAGTGTCTTTTGACACTTTAAAATTTAAACTAACCAGGGAGTTACTAGTAGAAGCAACAGGAATTCTGGATGAGGGAGAATTCTGGTTCAAAAAGGTGCCCTTCACTTTTGATGCTCAGAGATATCTACTTCTAGGTGTAGTAACAGACTGGGGAAAGGGTGTTCCTATTCAAAAGTTTAAACCTGAGTGGATTGAGCCCATCAAAATATTACAAAGCTATGCCACCTGTGAGGGGATATTTCCCTTTGTGTTTAAATATTATTTTAGATTCCTTCAACATCTCAGTCATGAATCCAAAATGAATCTTCCTTTCTTCTTTTTGAAAAGTTTATGAAAGATGTCAAGTAGGGTGAAAGAACATCAGGATCATACAAAACAATCATTTTTTCACCATGGGATCATAAAACTGATCATAAGTACTGTATTGTAAAAAAGAGAGAAGACATGGGAACACTTCTTATTTTGGTCAGGTTTCAAAACTGAGAAGGAGGATCAGTCTTCGAAGAGACAGTTAGATAGGGGTCATATTTTGATCAAGAAGCTTAAAAAGAAGGTCATAGTCAAACATGAAGAAACTAATGAACTAGGAAAAGCTTTGAATCAGGAAAATGAGAACATTGAACTTGGACAGTGAATTAATGTTGAGGAAAGTAGAGATTCAAAGTCAGAGATGAAAGAAGTTGAGCCAGTGAAAGATGTTTTACCTACAAAATCAAATCAACGTGTAAAGGAAGATGTTAAGGAGCAAAAGTAGAGCCCTATTACAGTGCTTTCTGAAGAGGATGAAAAATACTTATCTGATGAGGCTAGGTCTCCTATTACTGATGAAGCTAGGGTTTGTTATAAAAAAGAAATACACACCCATTTTGAAGAGGTGACCGTGTCATGAAAGAAAAGAGTGAAGGTTGTTGAATTTGCTTCAATAACTCATCAAGGAAAGGTTCTGAAAATTTAAGGAGAAGTTGGAGTAGTCTGGAGACCCAAGACAAGGCCGAATAACAAGCTTACGTTAAACATGAAGAAGCTATTAAATCCCAAATTGACTGATAGAAAGGTTACAGTAATATAATATTCATCATCTCAGGATAAATTGGGAGATAGTGAAGATGAAAACAAAAATGTTATAAATGGTAAAAAATCAATAGTTTCAAAAGAAAATCCAATCTTCACTGATGCTAAGATCTCAGACATTTTCATGGAGGTTCGAAATAAGATGATTCAAGAACAACATCAAATGAAATAAAGAGTTCTTGTATGGAGAAAAAAGAGGTAATTGAAGAAGTTCAGTGCAATGTTGAAGATGAAGAACATCCAGAGATTCCTGTGACCTTCACAGAGCTTATGAAGGAGGATGAATAAATATACAAGAATCTGAAAATCCCATGGGCACCAGAAGGGATGCAATCAATATCAGAAAGTAAATGTATTGATTCTGAAAAGGAAAATCTGAAAAAGGAGCATTAAGCAATACAAGCATCAAATTGAATATATGCATGAAACTAATGATGGATTAGTTACTGCAAATAGGAGACTTAGAGAATATTGGAAGAAGTGAACAATCATTATTAGGAATTGATTGCAGTTTCTAAAGAGGCTCTTAAAAAAAAGAGAGACGGAGAATCAGTTTACAGAACTAAGGCAGACTATCCAGGAGCTGACTCAGCAAAATGAGGAGTTAACAAAGAAATTTGCAGACTTGGAAGCAGATCACCTGAAAGCTAGAAGGAAAGCTCAAGCATTAGAGGGAATTGCTCTTCTAGCTGAGGTAGCAAAATATTTGTAAAAGTACTTTGATAAGAGCAGTTATTAGTTAGTTTGAAAATTAATTTCATTTTTGTATAATGATAAATTTTATATTTAACAGTTCAATAGATAACTTAAAAAGTAGTTAGGGTTCAATTATGCAACCGTTTTTGAAAGAACGGGATAAATGTAAGTTGGAAAAGGGAACAATGGTTCGATTTTTGTTACAAGGGGAGGCTATCAGGATGGTTTATGAGCAAAGTGTAAAGACTCTTATGTGTTTTTGATGATTGAATTATGAAATATATACACCTATATTCCCTTTATACTTTTGACTGGTTTAATTTCTAATTTGTGTTAATTACTCAGTTGGTATACTCATTTCCTGTTTAATGTTTTTATACTTGAAATGTTTGCTAGCTGTGGGTGAAACTCAGTACTATGATTTTTATGTTTGGATTATGGTTTATATGTTATGCATCTCAGTCTTTCAAATGCTCATGATTTAGTGTTTGCTTTGGTTTCATGAAGTTTCTTCTCTCTTGTCTACAAATTGTTCAACCAAAACCATAGAAAACCCTATTTTACTTTATTGTGTTTATTTGAGATTGTGTTGGCTTGTTCTCTCGTAGTCTGGGAACAATTTCTGGCACTAACAGGACCCATAAAATTAATATTTTTCTATTTATGAAAATAACAAAACGAAGCTAAATAAATACAGTTTCAATAGTTTGTCTCAATGATTAGAAAGAACAATATCAATGAACATTTTGTTGTTGTTGAAATTTTTTAATTTAACAATGTAAATTACAATACTATTCAAGTAAAGTAATTGGTAATAAGAGATCACCTAAGGAAACATGGAGAAACACAACACTATGTATATAAGGCCATCAATCACATCAAAATACCATTTTTTTCCTCCAAACTATGAAAATGTTTCCCAACGCTATCTGTAACAAGTTCCAATGGATGAGTCAAATAGAAAAAGTAAAATTTAAACACTACAATTATAGAAATAACTATTTTTAGTGTATAGTTCCTTACCATTCATTGACCTCCTCTCTGTTTCGAGAATAATTTAATATTCTCTACTAAACAGGACCAACCACGTGAAGGTGGAAAATCTTATGGCCCCTTCCCCCCTCACATCACTCTCAATTCCCCAAACCCAATGCATCTACTTGCAAATAACAATTTACTACAAATTAATTCACTCAATAGTTGAAAAAGAATTTCATTAAACCATTCATTAAATCATTCAATAAACCATTCATTCATTCAATAGCTGAAAAAAAACATTCATTAAACCATTAATTTAGTCAATAGTCGATAAAACCATTCAGTAAACCATTCATTAAAGCATTCATTTAACCATTCATTCATTCAACAGCGGAAAAAAACCGTGCTCTACATTGTGTTATAAAAAAGAATTACTCAAAATTTCTTCAATCACTTATTTTTTACTTTTCTTCTCTTTACATAATTAGCAAGAAGCGCATCTTCCGGAATTTGTTGATCAGTCTCCCTAGTAGATTGCTAGCCAGGTTGAACTTGCGGGGAGGGGCTCGAAATTGCTGCAATAATGTGAAAATGTTTCATTAATTTATTTTTGTGTTTATAATTACAAATGTGTTTTTTTACCTAGCATCGGCACATCATCATGTTCATCATTATCCTGTCCAGTCTCAACCTGTTCAATGTTACCCACATCTACTTGCTCTGCAGTTGAATTATGGAGAATTAGAATTAATGTTCATCATCTGCAATTATCTATACAAAATAGTAGCATATTAATAAATTCATTACCAGGAATCGAAGCATGATCTTCGACTGGTTGGTGTACATCCTCGACATTAACGGGAACATTACTTTCCTTCTCAAAACAGAATAAATAGTTTATGTTAACTTTTTATAATGAATAAATTGCATGAGAATTAATAAATTTTCATTAAACTATATAGTTTTTATATACCTATGCACCAGATGGATCAGCAGAATATCGTGTATGCCTAGACAAGTTTCTTCGGAGTTCAACAACAGCTTCAAATTCGTGTTGGAAGCCAAGATTCAAGTCTTCCTAAGTGGGAAATTCTTTGAATCGATTGGCCTACATATTTGCATAACGTCATTAATTTTACATTTTGTGCCAGAATAAAATGAAAATAATTTTCTATACATTATTTGGATGCAGTATTGGGTTTTTGATACTTACAAATTGTGCCGCCAAATTTGAATAACCACTAGGCCCAAGCTTATGTTGACCAATTTTTTCCAGTGTTTCCTTGGTGGCCTTTGATGTGTCTGACATCCTGATCAAGTGTTGAATTACGTTAGTCAGTGTTCCAAATTCAATATAAAAATTAATAATAAGGCTTACCATTACATTGTGGAATGTATTGCATATCTTCCTGTGCCTGGTGGTATCTATCCTTCTTTTCTCATACCCTTCTCTTTTCCATATTCCACTAGGGTTTTCCACTCCCTTGATGGAATCATTGGAGGGCACTCATACCTAGGGTTTATTTATAGGTGAACCCTATATTGGTCTCAAACAATCTTTATATGTTGTCCAACCTTCTTTAGGACCTTCGATGTATCAAAGGTATCTTTGTCGAATAGAACAACCAACCGATTAGTCAACTTATCCTTTAAATATTTTGGTTGTCTGTCCCACCTTGTGCGTATGGTGGGCCTGAAGATCTCCAAGGCCAAATCATTTAGATTTTTATAAAATACATCATGTCCTGCAAAACAACATGCCATCATTAGTCAACATTAAAAAAAATATTGATATATTAGAAACAAATTATAAAAAATAAACTGAACAATCTATAATTACCCATAATATTATCTATATTTATTGGAACGAGTTCATCGTTCACCAAAAATGTTGTCACTATTGAACATGTGCTAGTGACATGAGAAGTTCCAAGAAATGTTACTTCAGTATTAGTATCAAGCCTTGCCTCCACCCCTTCTTCTGCATGATCTGTTGTGCGTCGACCAGCATCAGTTGCATCCTATGTTGGCCTCAGGGGCACCACGGAGTGTGCTGTCAACTATTCAGTGGAAAAAAAGGGTGCAGTATGTGGTGTACGTGGAGTGGTTTTTTCACTGGGACCAACACCGCCTTAACCACCATTGTGTGGTTGTAGAATTTCCTGTAAATACAAACCATTGTATTATAACTTCACTATCATATAAAATTATAAATTATAAAGTTCTAAATGAATTTACATTATGATTTCACAACTTACTTTCAAGGCCTGACATCTCTGGATCAACAATTGAACATTTTCTTTGATCTCGTATGTCTTTGGAACTGTCAATGCCAGACGAATCAGTTCCTCGTGTTGAATTTTCAAGGACTTTTGTAGCACCTTCAATGGGTCTATAGAAGAACCAATCAAAGAATCATTCAACGACTGGTAGACATCAAATTCTAAATACTGTTGAGTTGTTGTTTCATAAATCAAATCATTTTTCTGCAATAGAAATATATAAAACATTGTTTAGTTGTTGAAGCAATAGTCTACACAAAAAATTATATTAACAAAAATTGTCGATCATGATATATTCCTAGAATTACATCTAGGTTCACCTGATGCCTAGACAATGGTGTGGTCTGATCAACAGCTGGGGACTTTCCCCGATCATCCAGTAGCAAAAAAAGTATGCAACATTATCATAATGAACGCAATTGTAAAAATGAAAAATGACATAACAAAATAAACATTATTCTACATGTTTTATATGTGTATAATTTTGAAGTATTTAAAATGTAGAATTACATTTAGGTTTACCTATTTCCCTAAGGCTGCATTCGGCTGATCAACAGCTGGGGACTTTCCCTGATCATCCACCTACAAAAAAAGTAGACAACATTATCATAATTGACGCAAACATAAAAACAAAAAAATACATAAAAAATAAACATTATGCGGCAGGTTATACATGTGTACAATTTTAAATTATTTAAAATGTAGAATTACATTCATGTTTACCTGTTTCCCTGAGGCTGCAGTCGTATGATCAATTGTCGGGTGGCTTCCCTGATCAACACTCTGCATGAAAAATAGATAATATTATATAAATGAACTGAATATACTATTGAAAAAACATAACAACAAATCTGTTTGTCCATCCTAAATTTTTACAATGGAAATATCAATGTATACTTGCCACCTTAAGGCAGGTCTACTAACATCTACTATGAGGGAGGTGCCCTTGACAGAACCTTGCATCAAAAACATACTAAAAATTACCTAATGAAACCAAAATACTCACTAAAACAAATTAATAACATAACATTTTGATGTATACTTGTTGCCTTGCGGATTGTGTACTCCTCTCCCCTGCTAATGGGGTGATGGGCCCCCCATCACCTCCCAACGAAGTCAATATAGGAAATTTAATAAAAAATTATAATTATCTGCTAACGAAAAGTCCTAAAGATGTTAAAATAATTAATAAAAGGTTGGATAAATTGTTGGATGTCCCACGTCCATACTAACCGTGTTTGTGTCTACTTAATTCAAATTGTAATTAATAAGCATCTCTTCCCCATATCTACACATACTTCGTTTATATTGGACCAAGTGTATCCAATAATTGTAGTTGTAAGAGGGTCCAACATACACCATCAATTCTGTACATCTGTCATATCCAACCTTTATGCCATCCATGCAAAACAACCCCAATCCATGTAATGATGATGGTGCAATTAAATATATCCTCTCATTCACACAAAAATCAGTTTTGACTTGAGGAACATCCCTAGGTACCCATTGTTCACTAGGTGTTTGTACCTTAAGGGCACCTCGATGTCTCTTATTGTCTCACCATCATAGGAACATGACCCCCCTCCGTTGAAAAAAAATTCCATGCGCATATTGAATTTTCTTTTGATATTTTGACATCTAGTTGATCTAGCCCTTGTATACCTAATAGATGTCTCACTTTCCTCTATCATTTCCAAACTCCCCTCACTAGAGGAATACAGGTCTGAAAAATACTTGTTTGGTTCTACCTGCACCATGGTCGGAAAAAAATTGGCAAATAATAGAAAAATACCAACAAAAAATTAGATAGATTTATAAGAATGACATAATAATGATATCATTTTCTTGATTAATATCAATAATTCCCTAGTATAAAAGTTCATCACATAGTCCTTTAAGACGATATAGATAACAAGGTGTTCCATAACAAATGCTTCAGCCAATTTATCTCAAAATAGAAACTATGTTTTTTACAAAATTCTTGGGTGTACATGTTTTAATTTCTTTGTTTCCTCACCCAAAAATATTAAATACCCAGTTTACGGATATCACTATATCTAATAAAATCATTTGCAAATATTTTGTAACTTTTTTTCAGAAGAAAAAGAGGTGTTCCTTGATATTCAATAGTGAATCAAAGGTAACTTGTACATAGTCCTGACAATAAGTCATAATTCTAGACACGAGTGGAGATCATAAGTATCAAAAACATTCCCAAGGCGGGGGATGGAACCCACAATCCCAATATGAATGAAGTAGAAATACCACACGGAGAATGTAAGGATCCCAAATAGATTATCCAAGGAGGCATCGAGGGTGGAGAAAACACACCCCTTAGGGGATGAAAACAAAATCTATATCCCCAGCTAAAACAAGAAATATGTTGATGTATCCCATAGTTGAAAGAACCAAAAAATACTATGCCACATAAATCAAAAACCTCTTAAATTAACTGTATCATTCCTTCCTCAATGATTTCTCCTTCTAAAAGTTACGAGAAGGAGAGGAGGCCAACCTTCATATTCAATGCTTCCTTGGATAAACGATCTGCACTCATATTGTGCTCCATGTAGACATAGATAAAGTCACATAAAAAATGAATTGAAGTTGTCGGTAGTATAGCATATATGTCGGATTTAATGGATATTCGACAATATTGAAAATCAGACGAAGTCCCTTTCATATTAATATTATGTATTAAGAGCTATGTTCTTGAATCCTAACACTTGTATATCTTTCTCTCCAGGAGGAAGAAAGGGAAAGGTTTTTTTAAGCAAAACAACAAAAAATTGAGGTATGCAATTGTTGATTGTCATTCTAGTTTGTGATGGTATTTCCATATATTAGATATTTATTGCACACTCAGTCTTTTAGTAAAATCAAGAGTAGTCTTGATTTTAGTTAGGAACTCTTTAGAAGTTGGACATATTATGTTGAATAATCGACATACAAAAACTTGCAAAGAGGAATCAAACCAATGCAATATGTGTGGTTTAAATTTTGATTTGCATGGCTCAGGAATCGATTCAACTTGATTCATCTATCCATTTGAGCGTACAACAAAAATCAAAACATTACACATTCATATTCAAATCAACATTCATATTGCAAGATTTCCCAAACACACTTCAATTGGTCTTCTAAGAGAGTGTGATTTCTTTCTTTGTTCAACCTCCCCTTTGAAATCAAACTCTAGAATTTAACCACTCCTCTCTAGCAGGATAGTGTTTGTTTCTGGATATCACTCCACACACTAAAATTTCCCAGTCCAATTTCCAAGTAAATCTGAACACTACATATTCGAATCACCAGTTAATGTCTTTTTCCTCAGGTTCTCAACATTAAATGATATGTACCAAATCGTGTGGGAACATAACTTGATATATATAAAGGTCAGTTCCCCTGTATATATATCATGACTCAAACTCACACACAGTGATTGTTTCCACATACAAGGATCGCAATTTTCATTAGATATTCATTCACATTTGATATAAACGCAAATACTATGGAATAAGGAAGATCATCATACTAAAATCATGATTTTACTAAGTAGCATTCACATGCAAATTAGAAATGCATTACTTTCTCCAAACTCTATAGATGAGTTCACATTCAGGGATCTTCTATCTCTACACCGATATGATCACACAACTTCTAGGTCACTTATCCACTCTACATTGGCCCAATTATTCACTTTCTTGGCCACTCCTCTCTCCTTACTCTACACCTGTAGGCTTACATATAACTTAGATAAAATTCCAACTCATTACAACAAACTCCTAAACTAAATTTAATAAAATTGTAACAAATGTTTAATAATAGAGGCAACCCCTATATCCAATGAACCGAATAACTCAATCCTTATCTATTCAATTTGTCATTAACTATTTTCTTGATATTTACACAAGTGTCTACGAAGATCATATATTTATGCATGGTTTTAGGCTTCCTAAAACCTATTTACAAACTTCAGAAAATTACACTAATTATTTGATTGCATGCTTAAGATGAACCACAAGAAGAATGCTCTCAACTCTCATCTTCATCCATTGACTCGCATGTCGATGATGACGACTATATCAACGATGGCTTGGTGCTAGATGTTGCAAATGTTGTTTTGGACAATCCTTACAATGAGTCTGAAGGGTTGTATACAAATTCTAATGTCCATGACTCAAATGTTGACCTAGAAAAAGATCAATATCAATATGATATGGAATTGTAACAGATCGTATTCAATGGATCTCTCCTTATGACAATTATTACTATAAATATATTGAAAAGAAACCTGTGTTGTTTGGTTACATGTAATTGAAAAATGCTTATTTGTTGGTTCGTCATTGTAAAATTCCAATTTTAAAGATTGTTTTGGGTATGCATTAGGGCCATACCCCATCTCATTTCATTTTCCATGCTTTTGTCTTTTTTTATTGTTGTAGAGAGTGTAAGAAATATCATAGTTATGATATGTGTATGCTAGTCCTATGGAATGTATTCCTTTACAATATTTCTAACCTATGTGGAATTAATATTTATTTGGTGACTCTTTCTTATGATTCCAACCAGTCACTCAACTACAATACTAGTTATTAGTCCTTGAGACAACCCACCTGATTACTTAGTGATAAGTGCCAAGGAAACTCAAATGATTGCTTGTTGATATTTATGTATGGATATGAGGAAGGTAAATAAAGATTAAATTTTAACAATGAGGTTCAAGGACAAGTTACAGGTCTATATAATTGTGTCATGGACCAAAAGGATGAACTACAAATATATGGATCAAATTGATGATTTAATGGTAACATATGTAAATTAAAATGGTAAATGTATCAATCATTACATTCTATTGGGTAGGGAAAAAAACTCAGTAGTATAAAAACTATTTCAAGAGAGAGGGTCATCATATTTCCCTATTGGTATCCTTTCACAAAACTATAAAGGAAAAAAGTTGTTGTATATCTCATCATTTGTACAAAATTCCAGAATCATCTTTGTAAGAGCAACTTTAACTAACTCATCAATGAAGCAGAGAGAATATTAAATCCAGGACTCATGAAAGTAAGAATTAATTTGTTATATGTGTGAATATAAGTTATTTCATGTGTTCAGTTCAAATATTATCAAGTTCTCAACATCTTTCATAACCATAAGCTCTCAATCTCATTACATATGTATCATGTCATCTCTAAAAGACCCTTTCACCTCAGGAGAAAGTTTGAAAAAATATCTATTGATTTGAACAATTTGATTTCTCAGTAGAAAAGTGTTCATGAAAAAAGTTGAAACAGTTTCAAGCTTAAATAAGAAGTTTCTGAAGTGGAAAGTTCTATTGGTCAAGAAATCAAGTCTTTGGAAGGAAAGATTGCAGAGAAAAAATTTGACATTAACAAACTACATGGTCCTTTAAACAAAGTTCAAAGGTTAGTAGTTGCAATGGAAAAGGAATGTGATTGGTTGGAGAAGGAGGTCACTTGCTTAAGGATCTATGTGTGGTGAACACCACTGGTTCATTTGAAATGGTTAGTGTATCTTGTTGCATGTTCTCAATTTCCTCTCCAAAAACGCAGACCTGCATAATGGAAGGTATTATAGCAAACTTTTCCATTCTATCCAATAGGTCTAGAACCAATTTATTTTCATTGATATAGAGACCTAGGTGGTCCCAATTAGACAATAATTCTAAGAGGGTCGATAGGCACCTTTATCATAGTACAATGGGCCCCATTCTAGTAACATAAAAGTTGTTGGAGGTGTTCTATTCCTAGTTGCACCTTGTGAGGATATACTTCAATATTCATAATTAACTTGGTACATATCAATGCAATATATGTTATAAACATGCATATAAAATCCCTTACACATAACAACATCATATACCATTTAGTAGGTATATAACAGCATCATGCCATGAAAATTGGTGGGATTACAAAACACCACCAAATAAAGTGTTATAATGTTCCTTCCAATCCATAAAAGCACTTCAAATATGAATAACATCCAAGTGACCTGAAACTCAATAGCCCAGGGTAGGACATTGCATAATAAGGTGTCTTTCCAAGAAATCCAAGCATGTAAATATTGTTGACACACATGTTCAATCTAGGAAAATATTTTCCTAACAAGATTATAGAAGTGTTTTAAGGTATTGTTATACAAAATATTTTGAACAAAATGCTACTAGAACCCATAACTCCTCCAAACCATTAAAATTTTGAATTTTTTTAAGACTGTTGCATGACCAACCCCTTGTGAGTATTTAGGCTTCATTAATCACCAAAATTTTGAATATGCAGATTATGTTTTAACACCAACAATGGATTTACACTGTAATAACAGATCTGATATCATAACATCAGAAGTGAATTTTCATAAATGAAATAGACCATGAACTTCTAAAAGAACATCAACTCCAAGTTCACAATTCCTTACAAATGTCCTTTCTTTTCATTTTCTAAGGCTAAAACCTACATCCATATCTATGTGTTTTGTCCAAACTATCTTTAGCACCACTAACATAATGGGAGATGGTTGCTCCCTACAGTAACTTGTTCTAAACAGTTGAACATCAACCATCTAGTTCTATAGAAAGACAATAGATACAGTTGAAATCATATGAACATGTTTACTTCAAGCAAATATAGTCATACTAGTTGATAAAAAAACACATTACAGGGAGGGAAGGAAGGCATGAAGCAATTTCACAAAGAATTTTCCTAGTGATAAGTATCCATTATGGTTACCACCCTCAATCTGGGATATGAGGTGACATTGGGGAAATATTTCATGTTAATAATATCACATATATATAATGCAAAAGTAGTTCCCCATGACCTAATTTGGTCTTAGAAAGTACTAATGAGTCCCAATGTTAAAAAAATGGTGTGCATTCATGTAGAACCGTCCATTTGGACTCACCCAGTGTATAAGACTTGCCCCATACCAATGTTGCATAGTAGCTTGACCAATATTTTGTCAAAAATATCATTTCCCAAAGAACCCTTAATAACTAAGGTATGTGGAAATTGAACCCAAGTGTTAGAACAATTACACTCACAAAAATTGCCAATTACACATGCAAATTACTCACAAAGGAGACTGAATATGGAGCAAAACACTAATCTGTATTGAATAAGTGTACAATAGCCAACCCTATGAAGTCATAGGCTGCTAAAATAAATAATTACATGAGATATTTGAATGCATAAGGATGCCATTCGAATTTGGTCAAAAGCAAGCTTACTAAATCTAAGCAAATCCCCCATAGGTGCATAAAGCACTTTCCAAATCTGTCTAGGAGCTCACGAATTGGAAAAATCAATTAGGTAAGCTAATAGATGGTGGAAATACAACTCATACATGCTTTTAATAGGAGGAAAGAGTGGAGGATGATGAGTACAAAAAACAAGTTAACTTCACCTAGTCAAACTTTCCCAATTGCCTTAAAACTCAGAAAAAGTAGGCAATAAAGCAGAAAAAGCAGACATGGGCTAGGAAGGCTAGGAATAAAGCAGATTTGATTCCAAGTGGTTTTCCAAGTGCTCCATGACTCAAATTTAGTAATTTTGACCACTTTGGATGTGTGGAGGACAACTTGCATAAGGTGGAATATGGAAACTAGGCAAATAAGACAAAAAATGGATTAATTAATGTCTAAGGTAGATAACTATGGGTTGATTATTCTGAAACCCCCCCTTAATCCTGACTTATGAGTAAAATATCAGAAAATTATAGGGCCTAGCAACAAGGCTTAGTCACCCTTTACATACTGCATGTCCATTTAACCAAGGAAAGAGGCAAAAACCCAGTGGGAAAAATCCTCCCTTAAACATGGACAGTAAAACAAAATTTGAAATCTTGTCATCACTCATGCTTCACAGCATGATCAGCAATCCCCAGAAGTGATTTGAGATTGCTGAATGTCTTCTCACAAAAAAAATTTGGTGAAGATATCTGCTACTTGTTCTGAATATGAACAGAAGAGTAGGTGAATGGTGCCATCATGCACAAGTTGCCTGATGTAGTGCATATGGATCTCAATGTGTTTGGTTCTCTATTTCTTAACTAGATCATTGCAGATTTGAATGGTACTCTGATTATCAAAATAGATAGTAGTTGAGTATTCTGATTCAAAACCACACTCTCCAAGCAAACCCTGCAACAATAAACATTGAGTTGCTGCATTTACAACTCCTCTGTACTCTGCTTCTGTAGATGAGAGTGCAATGGCACTCTGTTTCTTGCTTGACCAGCTGATTGGCCCTTCAGCAAGCATGAACACATATCCTGATGTTGACTTTCAATCTGTGTTGTCACCTGCCCAATCACTATCAGTAAACCTAATCAAATCAAGATCATATTTAGCTTTGTAGAAGATCCCATGAGTCCTTGTTCCCTGAACAAAGTTAAGGATCCGTTTGGCTGCTCTCCAATGGATCTCATGAGGCTGATCCATGTATCTTGAAGCCACACTTATTTCATAAGAAATATCAGGTCGATTATGTGTAAGATACATCAAACATCCAATCAATTGCCTATACAGTGTATTGTTTACCATAGGTGAAGAATCAGCTTCTTCAATTTTAACTCCTGAAAGGAAAGGAGTCTTGCTTGGCTTGCAATCCTTAATATTGAATTTGTTCAGAAAATCCAAGGCATACATGGACTGATGTACTTTGATTCCTTCTTTGGTTTGAGAAATCTCGAGCCCCAAGAATTGGCTCAATAAGCCTAAATCAGTCATTGAGAAGGCATAGTTCATTGCATCCTTCAAGGAAACAATTTCATCCTTTGATCTTCCTGTAATGAGAAGGTCATCTACATACAAAAAAATGATCATTAATGAACCATGAATCAGATTTAGATAGAAATTTGGATCTGACTTGCATCTAACACGAAATTCAGTGATAGCAGAAAGCTATCAATCTTGGCATACCAAGCCCTGGGGGCTTGCTTAAGCCCATACAATGACTTCCTTAACCTACACACAAGAGATGGATTAGTAGAAAATCCTTGAGGCTGATGCATTTAAATCTCTTCAGTGATATCTCCATTCAGGAAAGCACACTTCACATCCATGTGATGTACCTCCCACTGCTTCGAAGCTGCAATGGCTAAGGCTAGCCTGATGGAGTCCATCTTTGCCACTGGTGCAAAGGTCTCATTGTAGTCTATGAAATGTACCTATGACTATCCCTTGGATACCAATATATCCTTGTACTTCAGAGGTGAACCATCATCAGTAAATTTGGTTTTGTAAACCCACTTACACTGAACTAGTTTCCCCCCTGGGGGAAGATCAACCAGCTCTCAAGTGTTGTTCTTCTGGAGTGAGATGAACTATTCTTTCATGGTTGTTTGCCATATTGGATAATTTTATGCATATTCATATGTATTTGGGTCTGATTCAACCATCAGATAGCATTTCTCAGCAAACATAGGATCGTTCATGCACAGCGCACTCTCAAATTGAGATCTAGTCCTCCTAGGATCATTGGGATTTACAGCTAGTTCTCCAGCTGCATGAATGGTCTTGGGTGCCAATTTTGGTCTTGTAGGACTATTAGGATCTGCAATTAAATCATCATTATCAGACATATCAGAATCAGCAAGTTCAACTATCTCTTCACTTACATTCAAAGGTTATGGTGGTGAAGAGGATTTTCCAACTTCCACTGCTTTTAGGGGATTTTCTTGAAACTGAACACCTTTCAATGAAGGATTTGTTTTTGCTCAAATTGATTGTCTTGTACCATTTTGAATATTCAGAGTACCCAAAAAATAGACACTCTTGGCTTTGGAGCTGCAAAGCCTTCCTCTTTTCTGTTGGAATTCTAGCCCAAGCCCTTGAGCCAAAAATCCTGAAATGGGTCACATCTGTCTTGTGCTCACTCCATGATTCGAATGGAGTCATACCATCAAGATATTTATGAGGCACCCTATTCTAGATATAGGATGCACAGTTTATAGCTTCGGCCCAAAACTTTGGTGGCAAAGTCTTAACCTCCATTATGCATGTTGCCATCTCTTTCAGTGATCTGTTCTTCCTCTCAGCAACACCATTTTGCTGTGGTGTGTAAGGGATAGAATGTTGCATATGAATACCTGCATCTGCACAATATTGAATGAACTCAGACTTGACATACTCACCACCATTGTTATATCTGAGGACCTTGAGTTTCCTCCCAGACTGGTTTTCAAGCAAAGCCTTAAATACTTTGAAGAGGCCAAAAACTTCAGACTTGTGTTTCAGGAAGTAAACCCAGCAATACCTAGAAAATTCATCTATGAATGTCAATTCATATTTGGCCTGACTCATTGACATATGAGGAAATGGGCCAGAAACATCACTATGGATCAACTCAAGAGGTGCAGAGGTTCTCTCATGACTAGCTTTCTCAAATTTATGCTCTGGTTGTTTTCCTAAGATGCAACCTTGACAGAATCCTTTGGAAAACTTAATCTTTGGTAACCCTATGACCATTTATTTTTCAATAAGATCAGAAAGATACTTGTAATTAAGGTGGCCAAATCTTTCATGCCAAAGCTTGCTTGCCTCATTAGCATGAATCAAAAGAGCAGAGGGGTTTGAGTAGGGTAGGAAGTGTGAGAACATGTATACCTTCGAAGTGTGATTTGCAATTCCTTTTGCAATGACTTTACCACTTGAGATATCTGTGATCTCAACTTCATCAGGGGAGAATATGAACTTCTTTGGAGACCCTGTGTGGGTCATCTGATACACTGATAAGAGGTTAGAGGCAAGACCTGGAACATACAACACATTGTTGAACTTACCATGGTCAAGATCAATCCTCCCTTTGCCCAAACTTTCAGTGAGAGAGTCATCTCCCAGTACTATCGGTGGACCTTTCGACATGTCAAGTGAGATGAATGCCTCCTTGGTCGAAACCATATGTCTTGAAGCTCCAGAATCAATGATGAAACTAGGTGAGCTTGATGTGCCAGCAACCAATGCATGAACTCTCTCTCTATCTTCTGAATTTGATCCCCCTTCCCTCTTCTTTGAGCTGTCTAGAAGGGAGATGCCATTCTTCTCCAGGAGTTGGATCAGCATGTCAATTTGCTTCTTCATGCAGGAGCTTTTAGGATGATTTCCCTTACTGCAGTATGCGCACTTGCTCATTTTTCCTTTGTTCTTCTTCTTCTGGGGGTTCTTCTTGGAACCTTGAGGCTCCTCTAGAGACTTGTTCTTGTCTCTCTTTTGCTTAGGTGGCTTCTTAGCTTTCTTCTTGACTTTTGAATCCACCCTCGAATCTCCAGCAACCAGAGCTTGGTCTTTGGAAGGTTTGATGGTGACCATCATCACCAGTTTATCTTTTTCTTGTGTGAGAGATTCCATGAAATCTGCAAGGCTAGGCATTTTCCAAGCTCAAGCTGTCAACTTTGTGGCATAGAAGTTCAATACAAACATTGAATAGTCAGGACCAAGCTTCGAGAGTATGGCCAAAACAAGTTGCTCATCTTTCTTTTCAATCCCACATTGTTTTAGCTGCAAAACAAGTGCTTTGAACTTGGAAAAATAGATTTGCAGGGATTCAAAGCTATTGGGACTCAGGGAGATCAATTCATTTTCAATTTGATGTCCCCTCATCTCATCTGTCTTACCAAAAATATCAAAAATCTTCTCCCATACTTCATTTAGTGATGTCAATCCATCAAGATGGAAAAGGAGGTCTCTGGATATGCTCAGACACAGGAGACCATGGGCCTCATCCTTCCTGCTGTGCCATTTAATTTTCTCTACAGCTGCATTGGGCTCTGCTTCTATTGCCATAGTCACTCTGTAGAGGCCTTTCACTCTCAACGGTATCTCCATCTATGCTTTCCATTCAAAGAAGTTAAATGGAGTCAAGATGATCTTCTGAGATTGATCCATAGCTCAGAAATTGTCCCTTCAGTCAGCAAAATGCTCCCAGTCAATGATGTCAAACCTACAATACAAATTGGAAGGAGAGAAATTGATCTACAAAGGCTCTGATACCATGTGGAAATTGAACCCAGGTGTTAGAACAATTACACTCACAAAAATTGCCAATTACACATGCAAATTACTCACAAAGGAGACTGAATATGGAGCAGAACACTAATATGTATTGAATAAGTGTACAATAGCCAACCCTATGAAGTCATAGGCTGCCACAATAAATAATTACATGAGAGATTTGAATGCATAAGTATGCCATTCAAATTTGGTCAAAAGCAGGCTTACTAAATCTAAGCAAATCCCCCATAGGTGCATAAAGCACTTTCCAAATCTGTCTAGGATCTCATGAATTGGAAAAATCAATTAGGAAAGCTAATAGATGGTGGAAGGAAAACTCATACATGCTTTTCTTAGGAGGAAAGAGTGGAGGATGATGAGGACAAAAAACAAGTTAACTTCACCTAGTCAAACTTTCCCAATTGCCTTAAAACTCAGAAAAAGCAGGCAATAAAGTAGAAAAAGCAGACATGCGCTAGGAAGGCCAGGAATAAAGCAGATTTGATTCCAAGTGGTTTCCCAAGCGCTCCATGACTCAAATTTAGCAAGTTTGACCACTTTGGATGTGTGGAGGACAACTTGCATAAGGTGGAATATGGAAACTAGGCAAATAAGACAAAAATTGGATTAATTAATGTCTAAGGTAGCTAACTATGGGTTGATTATTCTAACAAGGTACAAATATAGTATAGAAATCCTACCCAAGCTACAATTTCAATAATTTTCTTCCTCAAGTAGTGCTACTAATGAAGAAAGAGATCATAGGGTTTCCTAATGATTGGATTTGGGCATAAATAACAATATCAAATGTTAAAGAACCGAACATAGTTTTGTGCTCATGTTGTGATTCCTTCCTAGGTCCATATGATCAATACATGGAAACCATATCTCAACATGATATTTAAAAAATACATAGTTGAAGGTGATTGGAGAAATCTAAAAATACTACGATGAATGATATTTCCACTGATTATGATGCAAGAGGATCAATACTATGTTTGAACACCTTGTTTATTAGGCTATGTTATGAAGGGTTTATGATGGATGTAGATTCAAACAATGTTTGAAGACCTTGTTCATTAGGTTGCATTATGGAGGATCAATGGCTCGGCTACTATTGTTTCCAACTCTTGATTCCTATTTTCTCATTGAGAATTGTATTATGAGGCATCACCACATATTTTGAGGCATGATGGCACATGTAGGTTTATGTCACATTTTAGATCCTTCACCTACACAATTCCATGCATATTTTTTCACTTAAAGGGCATCTCACCTAATCCCTACAACCAATTACATATGTGGAGGCATGCCACATCACTAGGATCTGAATTTGGATGGGAACTTTGCA
This sequence comes from Pseudotsuga menziesii, assembly GCA_001517045.1. Taxonomy (NCBI): domain Eukaryota; kingdom Viridiplantae; phylum Streptophyta; class Pinopsida; order Pinales; family Pinaceae; genus Pseudotsuga; species Pseudotsuga menziesii. The sequence goes on along the minus strand of LPNX010748137.1, from coordinate 487,597 downwards.
TTCTTACACCACATATGATGTTACATTGCTAAATTGCATGGGTTGAGATATTTGATGGATGGAGTGCTTGAGGAGAGGAGGCTCCTTTGACCACCATTTTTTCACATTTGGAGGAACGCTTTGCATATTGAATAGGTTATTTCACACACTTGTGTTCCCAAAGACCTCAATGTTTGGCCTTTGTTTGGAGGTGGCTTTATGGTTTTGCATGTGGGTCCATTCTATTGGAACATGGTTTTGGGTTTTTTAATGCATATTTTGGAGGAGCATGCCCAAAACCCCTATCACAACATGCCCAAAAAATCACAGCATGCCCAAAAACCACTATCACAACATGCCCAAAAAATGAGGTGGTGCTTACCCGTTGATCCATGAGCTCCAAATGTGAACCTTTAGCTCCAAATCAAAACCGTGAGCTCCAATTATGAACCGTGAGCTTGAAATGTGAACCGTGAGCTCCAAATGTGAACCTTTATCTCCAAATCGAAACCGTGAGCTCCAATTGTGAACCGTGAGCTCCAAATGTGAACTGTGAGCTCCAAATGTGAACCTTGAGATCCAAATCGAAACTGTGAACAGTGAGTTGGAAATCGAAATGATAACCCTAAGCTGCAAATGTCGAAATGATAACCCTGAATGTAGAAATGATACACCAGAGCCGCGAAATTGCATAAAAATTTCTGAAATTGTGTATAAATGTCCAAAACCTGATCCGTGACAATGTGAGAAAGACAATGTGCACAAAGAAAATGAGAAATACAATGTACACAAATAAGAAAATTGGTTCCAAATTTTAGATTTCATTATACAATTCTTAACTTGGGTCATACAAAATATATGTATTGCCATAGTATATTTAACCTAGGTATAGTATTTTTTATTATATGTATTTCCATACAAAATATGAAAAATAGGATTTCTTATTTCCATTTTTTGTTTTATTATTTTCTTTTTATATTCATGGTTTTAAAAACCAAAAGAAGAAATTGCATATAAAACTAAAGTGCAAAGCAATTCATAAAAGTTAATGATTTTAAGAAACAATAACAAGAAACATATATGTGATCACCGTGTTGATCTCATATGAAATGATGAAGATGGTGATCACCATGTTCATCTCATAGGAAATGATGAAGATGATCATCATCATCAGCATGACACTGATGATGTTGTTGATGATAACGACGATGATGATGATGATGGATGGATGATTTTTGAGTCTGGAAACCCTCCCACGCCGTCAATGCATGTGTCTAGTCTAAAAATGTCAAATTTCACACCATCCTGTCACATACATAAAAAAATTAATCGTTGGCCCCATGTAGCACATTAATTAATCTATATGTATTGTTTTTTGTTGCTTGATTTGTTAGTGACAGACATGTTTGACAATGAAGATGACCATGAATTAGTTCACGGATATTATGATGATGAGGATGATTATGAATTAGTTCACGAATATCATCCTGATGAAGTTGGTGATCACCTTGTTGATCTCATATGAAATGATGATGATGATGATGATGATGACGACGCTGATGATGATGTTGATGAGGATGACGACAATGACGACGATGACGATAACGATGATCATGATGAAGATGGTTATCACCATGTTCATCTCTTATGAAATGATGAATATGATGATGATGATCATCATCATCATCCTCATCATCATGACGTTGATGATGTTGTTGATGACGACGATGGCGATTACGACAATGATGATGATGATGATGATGATGATGGATGATTTTTGAGTCTGGAAACCCTCCCACACCGTCAATGAATGTGTCTAGTCTAACAACGCCAAATTTCACACCATCCCGACACATACATAAAAAATTTCATCATTGGCCCCACGTAGCACATTAATTAATCAATAGGTATGGTTTTTATTGCTCGATTTGTTAGTGATGCATATGTTTGACAATGAAAATGACCATGAATTAGTTTTTGAATATTATGATGAGGGATGAGGATGATGGCGATGGTGATGATGATGATGCTAATGATGATGATGATGATGATGATGCTAATGATGATGATGATGATGATGATGTCGATGACGATTATGTTGGTGTTGATGTTGATGATGTTGATGATGATGTTGATGATGTTGATGTTGATGATGATGATGACGACGATGACGACAATGATAATGATGATGATGATGATGATGATGATGGTGATGACCATGTTGATATCATATGAAATGATGAAGATGATGACGATGAGGATGATGATGATGAGGATTATGATGATGACAACGACGATGACGAAGACGACGACGACGATGATGATGATGATGATGATGACGATGATGGTGACGATGATGTTGATGATGTTGATAATGATGTTGATGATGTTGATGTTGATGATGATGACGATGACAACGATGATGATGATGATGATGATGATGTTGATGACGATGATGTTGACGATGATGTTGATGATGTTGATGATGATATTGATGATGATGATGATTATGATGATGATGAATATGGCGATGACCATGTAGATATAATAAGAAATGATGAAGATGATGACGATGACAATGATGATGATGATAATGATGATGATGACGTTGATGATGTTGTTGATGATGATGATGATGATGCTACTGCTGATGATGATGATGATGATGATGATGATGATGTTGATGATAATGATGTTGATGAGGATGACGATGATCCCTAATCCCTACAATCAAATGATGAAGATGATGATGATGATGGTGATGACGACAATGATACCAAATTGTAACATACATGATGATGATGATGATGAAGATTGCAATGACCATGTTGATATCATATGAAATGATGAAGATGATGACGATGACGATGATGATGATGATGATGTGATGTTGTTGATGACAACGACGACGATGATGATGATGATGATGATGATGATGATGATGATGATGATGATGATGTTGATGATGATGATGTTGATGTTGATGATGATGTTTATGTTGATGATGATGATGTTGATGAGGATGGTGTTGAGGATGATGTTGATTATGTTGATGATGATGATGACAACAATGACGACGACGATGATGATGATGATGATGAAGATGACCATGTTGATATAATATGAAACGATGAAGATGATGACGATGGCGATGATGATATAATATGAAACGATGAAGATGATGATGACGATGATGATGTTGATGATGATGATTATGATGACGATGATGATATGATATGAAATGATGACCGTGTTGATATCATATGAAATGATGAAGATGATGATGATGGATGATGAGGATGATGATGATGATGATGATGATGATGATGATAACAATGATGTTGATGATGATGTTGATGATGTTGATGATGTTGATGATGTTGATGATGTTGATGATGTTGATGATGATGTTGTTGATGTTGATGTTGTTGATTATGATGATGATGACGACGACGACGACGATGATGATGATGATGATGAAGATGGCGATGACCATGTTTATATAATATGAAATGATGAAGAAAATGACGATGACGATGATGATGATGATGACGCTGATGATGTTTTTGATGACGATGATGATGTTGTAACATCCATAGTTGGATATTCTCAATTAAGTAATTTATGAAATAACCCACATATCCGTGGATAATATAATATGAATAAATTGACNGGCGGAATACCCTTTCATTAAGAGTCATGTCTTTTCGTAAAGACATTATTAATTATTATTATTTATTTTATATATATGTTGATGTTTATTATTATTATTATTGTTTGTTGTTTATTATTTAAGTTTGTTACAGATGTTGATGATCACGTTGATGATGATGATAATGATGATGTTGATGATGTTGATGATGATGATGTTGATGAGGATGACAACTATCCCTAATCGCTACAATCTCACCTAATCCCTACAATGAAATGATGAAGAAGAAGAAGAAGATGATGATGATGATGATGATGATGATGATGATGATGATGATGATGATACCAAATTGTTAACATACAAGATGATGATGATGACGACGATGATGATGATGATGAAGATGGCGATAACCATGTTGATATCATATTAAATGATGAAGATGATGATGATGACGATGATGATGGTGAGGGTGAGGATGGTGATGATGGTGATGATGATGGTGATGATGACGATGATGTTGATGATGTTGATGATGATGTTGATGATGTTGATGTTGATGATGATGATGACAATGACGATGACGAAAACGATGATGATGATGATGATGATTATGGTGATGGCTGAATACAATACTGATCTGAAGAACTGCTACATTGGACCCATGGAATTCTCATGGAATGCTATATATTCATGACTTATGGCCTGTTGGATCTGGAATGGTACATAGCTGTAGGTACTTACTGATGGAGAATTAGAGTCTCTGTGGTACAAATATGTTACATCAATCATAAATCTATATAGAAGCACTGCTGGGGATTCTGAGCACTATCTCCAATGCAACCCAAAAATCACAAGGTACATGAACCTGTTTGGGTCCCTCAATAGACTCATCAATGTGTTAGAGTCAGGTGACATCCGGGGTCTTCGACCAAATACTGTATGAACCAATGCCCTGTATGAATCTCAACGGTGTGATGATGTAGCTGGAGTCGAGCACATGAGACACAACCATCTCGAGAGGCATTAAGGATTCCTCTCAAGTGGTCCAAGGAACTCATCAATGAGGTTAATGAAACCAAGATACAGGGACCTTTGGAATATGTTTGTTGTCGTCGACAGAGGGAGACCTGCAACTGGCCAAGGCAATGGTGTTCCCTTGACCAGAAGCACGAGGGAGATAACCAAAAGATGTGAGACAATCTAAGGACAGACCCACTGAATAGGGGGGGGAGGTGGAACAGGGGCAGGGAATCACGGGGGACTCAAACTTCCTTTGTTTAGAGTATGACAGCAGGGCGGACAAGGAAGAAAATGAAACTGACTCATGGGAAAGGGATCATAGCTATAATACCGAGAATGTAACTGCAAATGGGAAATACTTGGGGGAGGTAGACACTTTTGGTATTGAAGGAATCCAAGGAAGGCACATCACAGAGTACTCTAAATAAAGGTGACCTAAATTGGGAATGCTACCAAATTGTTACATGTGGGGTGGTGTCTAACGACACCGTTATGGTACGATCTCATGGATTTTTCGCGAGCCCAAGAAAGTAAATGCTCGATGGTGCTTTCAATTTTGGAGAGTCTAAAAGCATGAAAAAGACTCCAGTGGGGTGTCTTTTTCATTGATAGTCTCTTGTGCCAGAAAAAGGATAAAAGTGTACATAAAAGAGCTCGCCCATCCTTTAGGGGATGGGGTACTTCTTTACCATTCGTAGTCGAATCAGGCCGAAAAAGGTTAAACCTATACTGACTAGACGGTCATTCAAATACTTTTACGAGCATGAACGAAAACAAGTTTTCACAGCAATCTTTTCTTTATGAGAAGGCTGGAAAAGAGCTTAAAGACAACCCATGATGAGCTTTTTTCATAAAGTTCGACCCCTCTGCCCAAGAAAGCATAAAAGGATGCAGAGGGGAATGGTCTTGGCTTGAATGTGCCAAGCTGGTCCTTTTCATATGGTAGTCTACATAGTCTGAAAAAGGAGATAAACGAGATGATGTAGACACCCTTTCTTATAATTTAACAAGCAAGAAAGGAAGCAACTATGCTCGGCAATCTTTTCATTCTTTTAGGATTCAGAAAAGATCTTAACGGAAGTTCTTGTATGGTCAACTGATTGAGGAGGAACTGAAGGTGCCCCCATGTCGAGACAATGGACAGTGGTCCAAAGATCATCCATGTAGTATGGATGGAGCAAGTGGCTCTTGAACATACCAATACATGCACGAGATAAATCGTGGAAGAGGCACGCAAGTCGGTGCGACAGAGGAACGCAAACCGAGGTGGCTCTCAGACAGAGGTCAGGAGAGTCTTGTGTGAGTTGTGGTGGACAAAATGGACTACATGTGGTGTGAGTGCAAGTCCGGAGATAGTTATATGCCAAATTTATGTGAAAGAAATGACCCGCTCTCCGGGAAGTGGTATGGGGACCCGCGTGAGTTGTGATCGATGGATTAGACAATTATATGCTGAAAAAATAAATTTAGAGGGTGATATGATATTGCATGATGGATGCATGCAAACTGATGTTCCTTCTAGGAGATGGTCTGGAACCCCGCATGAGTTGCAGTAGACGGGTATGATGCATGATGCAATTTTTTGTATGCTTCCTATATGCTATGATGAATATGCCAATTTAGAATGTCATTAGCCATCTGATCTGCTACACTATTGAGGTTCCTGGGAACATGTGTGAATGTGATGGATTCAAATTTTCTAACCATTTGTTTAGTGTGCAGGAATTTTCTAGAGAAGCAGGGATCACATACCTGGTAATAGTTGTTCAACTGAGAGACAAGCAGCTAGGAGTCTAAGAAGACATCAAGATGGTGGATACCCATCTGAAGGGCGAGCCGCCAAAAGGCTAGTGAACCCATCATACTCCACCTCGTTGTTGGTTGTGGTGTCAATGCATATCCCGTTGATGTGGATCAACTCATGTATCAGGGAGTAGATGACCCATGCAACCGAGGTGAGGTTTGGAGACCATATGCTTGCCCCGTCAGCGAATCCAATGTATCGACACAAGTTAGGATCCATCTGGAGAAATCAAGGAAACACTACGTAAGACTCACTTTGAAAAATTTATAAAACAAAAAGGGACAAGACTATGTTACAAGTTGAACTAACGTCACTTAAAGAGGTGACGTTAGGGGAAAAGTGGTTTGGACTTTCAGGGGATCAGCGATGATTCCTTTGTGTGACACAATGAACCCTAGGAGACAGCCCGTTGGGACACAAAAGATGCATTTTAGCGGGTTCAAGCAAATTTTGTACTTGCGACATCACAAAAATACTTGCCGCAAGTCGTCTATGTGTTGGATTCTTGGACCAGTCGACTTTCCCATGAATGAAATATTTTTTTTCCAAGTAAAACTGGTCAGACTGCGACACAAGTTATTCGTGGAGGAAGAACGAGTGATGGTGCATGTCGTCCCATGGGTATTCTGGGGTGATTAAGGCTTCAAGTATCTCCTCATCGTTGTGAAAGCAATGAAGAGACAATTCTGATGGACCATCGGTGATGGTGGAGACAAGAGGGTATTTGGAACTAGACATCATGTAAATGGACATGGTGTCTGAAGAAGGAGGTGGGGGTGGACTTCTTCGATTAGAATGATCTCAGATTCAAGGGCATGTTGTCGAAATTTGGCTAGATACATTTGAAACTTGGACAAGTCCTGGAAGTAGTGAGAATAGTGTCCATACAATCCGCAAAGGGCGCAAGCATGGTTTGTTCTCAACTACTTGTTTCTCACTATTGTCCCGCTTGGGAGTTCAACCATGGGGAGTTTTTCTATTGTATCCATGGCATCCAAATGCGCACAGATTATGGGAATCTCAAGGAAATTTTTAGTTGCATGGCCCTATTCTTCACAGACAGTGCAAGGTGTGATCTGTCAAGGTTTAGTTATTGCTTTTGCATTTTTTCCCCTGGGCCTTTTTGGGTGGGGCAGTGTGGGTGCAGGTGCAGTGGTTGGTTTTTTCGGCTCGGGTGGAGGATGAGATTCGACTGCAATGGGTTGTATTGGGGTTAAGACTACCTGGGGCATCGTAGGTTGGGCCAGTGGATTGAGGTACCACACAGGAATCCCTAATGTAAAATTGGGTAAGTCTAAGGTAGCCATTACTGGCCTACTCATGACACTGGGCAGGGGAAATAGGAAGGGAATTGTGTGGACTGGAGAGGAGCCCAAATAAATCCCTTATGGTTGCATGTGGGGATGGGGTTGTGGTTGTGGCTGCACATAATGTTGTAGCTACGGATGGCGTTGTGGCTGCTGATGGTATTGCGGCTACGGATGGAGTTGTGGCTACGGATGGGGTTGCGACTGTAGATGGGTTTGTGGTGCAGTAGTGTTGGATGACAGCATGAAAAAATTTGAAATATCACTTGGTAGAGATGGTGGTGATACTAAGGGGAAGGAAGCCATCACAGAGGTGTTGGCGAACAACCTTGGGCCTACATTCAAGATGATGGGGGTGGTGATGTTGTCAACTGTGGTGTCGATAGTGGGAATAACGTTAGCTAGTGTTGTTGGTGCTTGTGGATCATGGTAAGACAACTGGTCGACAGGCATGATTTTTCCATCGTGAGGGAACATCATTGGGAAGAAGACAATAGTTTCCTAGCTCACATCACATACATATAGCTACGTCCTAGAAGAAGGTACAGTCTAACTGAGCGTTGATGACTTCTATGTCAATTAGGATGGTCTTCCTGCCTAAAGAGATGGGGACGTGCGGGAGGATGCCTTGGGATCTGGTGGGATGGCCATCATAGGCACGCAACATGGTGGTGGACAGCTGTAATATGGAGGACCTGAGTTTCTTCCAAACCAAGGATGACATGACGCAAGTGGATGCCCCCTCATTAATGATGCACGGGTGCACAACCAAATTATGAGTTGACACCAGGATCTGGAAAGAGATGGTCAATGGAATTCTTGGTTCTCCTTGATCCAAATCAAATGTGATTAATCTGGATTCAGAGGGGTCTACAACACCAAGGGTGGATAGCAAGGATTTTCGTTGTGTTGGGCACGTTTTGAGTACTTCAAGAGCCGACATGGCCGTAGCTTATTGGACCAAGTCATCAATGATACTATATTTAATTTCTGCCCTTACATTAGTGTTGTTGGAAAGGCACCTAAAGGGGAGACGCAGACCTGCGGGGGGGGGGAAGGTGAAGAGGAACATTGGAAATGTTGGATGTGGATGTTTCTACTATGTCAGGGGTTTCTGTAGTAGATCCGTATTGGTTCCTCCTGGTCTGTAGGTTGATCTCCTCCACTGTAACTACTAGCAGTTGGTGTACTCTTGTCTCCATGGGATATGGAACTGGGTGGGCTACGAGAGCAGTTTGGGGAAAGAGTGTGGTTGCTACCAATCCTTGGACTGGTAACGAGTTCTAGAGCACCATGGGAGGAGGGCCCGGTGGTGCTGGGTTCTGTTGTGTTTGGGTAACTGCATTGTTTCCTTGTTGGACTTCATCATGGAGGAGTTTTTTGGTGCATCCCATAAGCGAACATTCATTGGTGTTGTTCCCATAGACATTGCACAACTCGCATGGTTTGTTGGTCTGTAATGGGGCATTCCATCGAGGTGTATTGGGTTATTGGGGATTTTTCACTGGTGGATTGGCAGCATTGTGGGGGGGTTAGGTTGTTGGTTGCCTCTTTGGGGTTGGTTGTTACCCTGATTCCTAGATTGTTTGTTTCTGCCTTGTCCCTATTGGGTGTTGGGAGCAGGTGGTTTGGGACGATTCTACTAAGAAAACACTTGTCCCAGAGGTGTCAGCGGGGCTAGGGCAGGGGATTGAGCAGCTTGCACTAGTGGTGCATAGTAAACTTGGGGGGATGGTGGTGCCACAAATCTGGTCATCTGTCCTGAATATTGTTGTGTTGGCCAGGAACGTGCATGGGCCTACTGCTGTGGTGTAGGTTATGTATAGGAGGTTGTAGCTCCGGATTGAGATATCATTATTGAATAATTAGGAGATTGGTTTGGGTAGGAAACACTAGGGGTGATGCTCAGGTGTGGTGGCATCACAGGTTGTGTCATATGGTGTTGTGGTTGATGGGAGACACAACCTATGATGCAATCTGCAACATGGGATTCCCCCAGTGCATCCCAGTAGGAGGTGCCTACATGGGGAGCATCTGGAATGATGGTGTAGAGGTATCCAGACTGTGCGTAAATGAGGTCAAACTATTGGGCCTTCAAGATGGTGTCTTCCTCTGTTTGGGGACATTTGGAGGCGATGTCCTTGGCTATAGGTAGCAGTAAGGTTTTCAAGAACCAGTCTAGGAAGATCATGTCATCAAGCTTGATCTTGCACAAGCTACGACATGGCCTCCACTCATGGATGTGGTCAGTGATGTGGGTCGCAGTATTTTGACTAAAAGATATCAATATTTCCACTCCTTCATCATATCTAACGGGGAGTTGGAAATATTGCAAGAACATAAAGGCCAAAGAGTTGAAGTCTGGGTACTTGTCTTGTGGTAGCTCAATGTACCACTTGGATGCAGCACCTGTGAGGGTGCCTTGAAACAATCTGAGTCTGATCGAATCATCTATGATGTTGTTTGATGAGCACCATAGGTGAAACGTCATGATATGGTTTTGGGGGCACTCCCATGCCTTCCCTTCAAACTTGGGGATGTCTGAGGGGAGTTTGGTTGGCATGGAAGGCCAAAAGGTTTGATGGCAGATGGGGTCGTTGGTTAACCTAGCCAAGTCAGGCAGGTTGAGGCGTGCCATGAAAGGGAGGTTTGACCCAAGGTTGATGTGTGACAGACCAAAAATGGTGGTGGGGTTTGCAGGAACATAAAGTACCTGCGTGGGGGTACTTGTGGCACAGTTGTGGAGAGGCCATTGCCCCCAGTTATGGTAAGCGACATAGTGTGAGTGGAAGGGCCACTACCCCCATGTATGATAGGAGGGACAATGTAGGTGGAAGATCCACTGCCCCCAGGCATGCCAAGTGGGACAGTATGAGTGGACAAGCCACTTCCCCCATGTATGATAGGTGGGGAAGTTTGACTGGTAAGCATGGGTGGTGGTAGCTAACTTATGACAGTCTGTATGATGGTTCTAGGACCACCAGTAGGGGTGTTGGTGGTGGTGTGGGGTATGGATGTGGGTCCACTACCAATTACCAAGCCAGAAAGTGGATCCATGTTTTCACCAGCCATGGGGCTAGATGGTTCAGAGTGTATATCTAGCTTAGATTAATATGATTATGAGTATGAATCAGAGGATGTGTAGCCTTCTGATAGTGTAGAGGGTTGTCGAGAATGGTCTCGACGGTGTTGGTTCAAGGACCCGAACTGTGGTGGATCACCTCTTAGGCATGAGGAAGAGCATGGGGGATCAATTGTGTCTGGTTGGTAGATCAGTTGGTGAAATCTGGTAGTGACATTTTGGACCCCGATTTTAGTGGCTTCCTATTGGATTTCAGGTGGTCACTCGGCCACCAAGACTTCCAGGAGATAGCACTTGGATTTTTCCTCATGGGAGTGCTATTCAATTAGTAGGTGTCGTTGCCCATTTCTCTTGGCAATTCCTCTCAGCAGACATCTACTTTGTGGTTCCCGTGGTACTCCTCACAATGAGTTTCAGGGCTGAGCCCAAGTACTTCCCATGGTTAAGGAATTTAGGGAATTATGTCCTGAAAGACTACAAGTGTTTGAATTAGTGTAAATTAATAAATTTTATTGGCTGGCTCAGTGTCATGAACTGATTTTGGTTATCTTATTTGGTATGGTTGTGTGCATGTACATTGTATTTTTTATTATTTTTTGTTATTCACTTGGTGGATGCTTGTATGGTTTATGAATATTTCACAGAGGTTTTCTGGTTTGTTACAGAACTTACAACATGGGTAAATTGTTATGAAACTAGTAAATTATGAACAGAAACTTTGAAACATGCCATTAATGAATCTAAACTATGGTAGACTTACTAGGTGACTGCCATACACTTGTATTCCTCTTCGACCAAGAAAGAGTGTTGGGATCTCAACACAATGGGACTAATCCCATCGATAGATCCTCGGGTCACTCTCCGAGTGTAAGGTCGTTCAACAGGGAGGACATGAACGCTATGAGGCCCCTTGGGCCTACCACCCCCTCTACCTTCCAAGTCACCCATTTTTAGTGGTCTAAAGCAATCACAAGTGAAGTGCCTATTACTATATGAGCTTCACCCTTTGTCTTATCCCAGAATACCCCAGAGGGTGATTACTATTGGCAGGGGTTTTGCTAAGTGTGTTACGCAGCGTCGCGGCAGCTGCACAAGCTCACGTGGTACCGCGCAAGGCTAGATCAGCGCGATGGGTGGAAGAATAACCGATTTTAAATATTTTATATATATTTTGACCAAGTTTTGTCACAATAGGTCAGTAGCGGTTAGAAGTTAGTTAGTAGTGGACCCTCAATGTAAAGGCGTGAGCCTATTTATAGATCTATTTTTGTAGAAGATCGGGACGATCTTAGGGGGATATTAGTCACATGAGTTCTAGTGTGATCTATTTTTATGAAGAATTTTTTGTCATAACTATGATTCATCTGGGTTTTTCTTGATGTATTCGTCCTCTGGTTGTGGAGAGAATTGTCCTGCCTTGGATATTTCGTACAAAATGAATATATATAGTTGATGCATAATCTTGTCTGTTGATCTCTCTATCTGTTTTGTTGCTATGTTATGATCTGTTGCAATGTTGTGATGCATTATGATGTTGCTGCATTCTCTGATATAGTAATGTTGATCGGTTTTATTGTCGTCGCATCATGATCTAAGATGGTTAATATATATAATATGACAAATGTGTGATGTGCTCTGTGATTATGGAAGTGAGTTGATGTTGACGGTATATCTCTGGATCTGTTAAATGAGGTTGCTTCCCTATTGAATCCTGTATCCTCCATTCCCCACTGTCGGAAACTCAGTTCGGATAGCTCTCCCTTGAACATCTTGGGTGAGACTTCATCCACTCTACAGACATTGCTGGGTAGGCTAATCCCTTCCTGGGCCAATGCTCAGGGATATCACGCTGGTCAAGCATTGACAGAGTGAGGAACCCTATCGATGAATCTTTGTTGGTAGGTTTCGCCAAAAAATGGTTCCATTGCTGGGACCAAGTTGAAATTAAAAGGAGGATATGTTTTGGCATCCGACTCGATCGAAGATTGAAGGATGGTTTGATCTAAAGTTGCGAGAGTTTTCTAAAGCCAAAATCAAAACCCAAAGCTGTCGAAGAGCCACTGGTTGGATATATACATCCACGATGGTCCTCACAAATGGTTTTTTTGTGAATTTCTTATCCTCTTGCATGAATGGTTGGCAAAGTTCACTAAGAAGAAGACAAACTTCCAAGGAGGAGAGCCGACATCCTGGACCTCGGAGCTGATCTAGGAGTTGCAAGAAACCAACAATAAGGCATCGTGGGCAATTGAAGTATGGTTGGATAGTATCTTAGAAGGATACATCATTGAGTTTGTCGTCGACACCAATAAATCTTTTAGCAATGCGGAAAGGAAGTTATTCAGTGGACCTCGAGGAAGATTCTTGTTGTCACTACACTTGTCAATTAAGCAAATGGTCTGTGAAAAAGATATTCTAAAGATGGACCAAGAGTAGTGGAACTCTGGTGTGCAGAGGATGTAGGCACCATCATAGAAGGGGGGAGATGCATAAGGAAGTAAGGGGTAGATGGGCATGAGTTCTGGTGAGAATGTGAAGGTCGTTGAGGAAACTAGTGGTTTTACTAGGAGAGGAGCAAGGTTTCGATAAAAGATACAGAGGATAGGAGAAGGTCCTGCTATGATCAAAGTGTGATTCCATGAAGAACAACCACATGGTACAAAGCGACCTTTCTGTAATGACGAGGATGACCAGGCCCGGGCTACACCTAGAAGGACAACAGGATCAAACCCCAGCAGTAACGTGTCTACACCTCTGCGCACTACTCCACCATAAGGAAGAAATGCACATTCTACATCAACTTTCTTGGCATGTCAGCAACAATCCAATAATAGAGCACTAGTAGGAGGAAGAAGGCCCAGAATGTGGGTGACGAAATGAAGTTATTGATATTCCATGGAAATGGCACTGATGATCCAGAGCAGTATTAATTCTTATGTGAGGCAATATGGACCACTCAACAAACTGTCGATGATGACTTCAAGAAAAGTAACTTGGCCACTACTTTGAGGGGACATGCGCTGGAATGGTTCATGCGATTCACACGAATTCCTCGGGGAGGCACCGTAAAGACATTGGAGGAGAACCAAACAGGGTTATTTCAAGAGTTCAAGAAGCCAAAGTCTGAGGCTTAGTATATTACTGAATTGAAAGAGATCAAACAGTTCCCCAATGAAACAATTTGGGACTTTGATCAGAGGTTTAAGACATTGATGTCTCAGGTCAATTTTCAGATGAGCGATGTTTAGCACAAGGAATGGTTTATTGTCGTGCTTTTCTCACATATCAGACAGCAACTAATGCAGCAAAATATTGCAACCCAGAGCGAGGCCCTAGAGACTACGATGAAACTGGAGGCATCACCAGTAGGAGAAACCACAGTCAAAATGAACCAAATTCAAGAATAGTTGGCCAATTTGATGCTCCAACTACAAGATATCCAGAAGGCCAAAGAAGATCATGATGATCTGTGGTGCACCCGTTGCCATGCAGATGAACATACCAAGGACACATGTCCGACATTCAGGAATTATTTGTTGTCGGGTGCTCCGAACCCGTTGAGCTGTGCTGGTATACCATGGTGTAGCATATGTCAAGTCTATGGGCATTAACATGAGAACTGCGAATACATGCAGAATATGGTTACCAAGATGGAAAACCTATACTGTACATTTTGTCGTTCAGTAGGACATGATGAAAATAATTGTCGAGCTTATGATTTGATCCAGGAAAGGACTTACGATTCCTATTTTGTGAAAGGAGAGGACCCCTAGATAGCGCAAACATAGCCACAAGTGGTACATCCAGTGGCACAGGTGATGTATACTCCACCCCCCCATTGCAGTTTATCTCTGCACAATTGCAGCAATAGTTTACAACGCAGCCGCAGTTCGCACCTCAGCCACAGATGGTGGTACAACTGCAGTATAACCAAGCACCGCGACCACAGTATAATCAGACACTATATGTTCAAGCTATGTACTACATCCAGTAGCAACCAAATGTATCACAGCAACAAATGGCTCAATCATAGTTTTCGCAAGGAGGATCCCGCATAGGATTCCATGGAGGATTTAGGGGTTGAGGAGGAGGAAGAGGTCATGAATCTATTTAGTGTTATACTTGTGGAGTATTCAAGCATTATCAGAGGGAATTCCCTCATGTGTAGTGTACATAATATGTATCCAGCAATCATAATGTCGAAAGCTGCCCTTGGTTGATTGCAAAATGGCAGGTTGGAAACATTCCCTAGTTGCAGAACGTACAGAATCAGAATCAGCCTACGTTCCAAGTACAGAACAAGTCGATGATGTAGGGTCAGATCCAACCACATAATCAGACTCAGACTTAGAATCTACCAATGATTCAACTGATGAATCAACCAATGAATCATCCTTTGAATCAGAACCCACTGGGGACTCAAACCCAGAACTTGAATTAAGGACCCACAGTTGCGACAATTAATGATGAACCACAAACGAAGGATGTCGACGTTCGGATTGTCACCCGCGGTAATGCAACAACCAGTGATGATGGACCGTGTCAATAGGTTCAGCTTGCTGGCAAGAAAAAGGTGGCATTTGATGTTGCGATGGAGAAAGATACTTTCTTTGAAGCAAAGAATGCAATCAGGAGAAATCCAGGTAAGTTACCAATTATTGACATGCCATCTGCTTTTGATCCCTCTGTAGAAGCAGGACCATCGTGACAGCATGGTACCTTGCGACAGTTCTTTGAATATTTTCTATCACCAAAAAGGGACCCTGATTCCAGTGTCAAGCTTGAGGCCTTGTTGTACCATCCGGATAAGGCAATGAAAGATTCTGCAACGAACTCTTTGCAAAAGAGAAAGACAGGAAAGGAGATGAGGATGAATATCCATATCAGAGATTATGAGGTTGACTCTGACATTTTGGATCTTGGATCTGATGTAAATATTCTAACTAAACAAACCTGGAAATTGATGGGAAAGCCAACACTAGTATGGTCACCGGTACAACTGTGACTCGCAAATCAGGTGAAGGTTCAGCCTATTGGTCATGTTTCAAACTTGGTTGTCAACATTGAAGGTTTGAAAATGCATGTTGACTTTGATGTGATAGAAGTAGTAGAAGATGGTGGTTCCTATCCCGCACTGGTAGGGATTGGATGGGATAATGACAGCATGGTGGCTATCAACTTCAAAAAACAAGTTATGACATTTGAAAACCAGCATGTCAGGGTTATTGCTCCTATCGACCCTCAGGAGGGACAGTGATATTTTGAACATGTAAGGGATGAAGTCGGCAAAAGCTGGGAACATGCTTATAACATCTCTTAAGAATACATCCATCCTACTATCGATGGAGAACTTGGATGGCGCAGTGTAAGTTCTGCATTCTCTGATTTTGATGATGCTCTGGGAAAATGGTAGAATAGGTTGCATGAAGTATCATTTAGGAAATGCGGGTTGATTACATAGTCTCTCTGATGGGTTACAACTGAAACAGTGGAGTTGCCCATTTATAAAGTCCTGCTGGGACTATCAAAGTTCTTTCAAGAATTTGAAGAGAAATTTTTTGAACCGCAAAGGATACTGTCCCTTAATATAGCACTGAAGGCTACCCCTACCCACTGGTGGGTGACACACATGCAGTCAATCCATGACTGGAAGCAATGTCGCAGGTTGATGATGGTGCAATTTGGCAATTCAAAGGCCTATCATGTTGGGAGATATTATGGACAAAATGACCCCACCGAACACTTAACTGAGTGCTAGAATTTGCGGGCATCATGACACAAGGATGAATGGGTCCATGCTTTTTTTCATACTCTGGATGAAATGTCAAGGTCCTAGTATGTGGTAGCAGAGTTGCGCAGAACCATCACCACTTGGGATGAGTTGACTGTTTTCTTTGCACAAACATTTAGTTTCCAGGAAGCCAACCCCGAGGTATGTAATTCTTTACACATTATTTGCGGTGTAGTGCTGAAGGTCATCCCAATTGCATACCTAGTTGATCCACATGCTCATTGCTCCATCCAATCCATGATGACCTGCTACAACTTGTCTGGGGAACCCGAGGATGATGATGACTTGTGGAATGTTAATATTCCAGAGTCAGAAGGAAGCCACAATGTCGTAGCCTTAAACGTATCAATGGATTCAATGAGTCATCCATTGCAGATAAGGAAAGTAAACATTGGCTCAGAAGATAACCTAATGTTTGCCAATGCCGGGGACTATTAGGGTGAAGAGACAATGGCCAAAATCATGGATCTGCTGCATGAATTCCAGGAACTTTTCACGACACAGTTTTCAGAGATGAAGGGGATACTCGGCAACCTGGGGGGAATGATGATTCCACTAAAACCAGATGCAAAACCAATACGACAGAGGCCATATCGACTGAACCCATGATACAAGGATCGAGTGAAAGCTGAGATAGACAAGATGCTCGATGTCGGGATCATCAAACCTGTAGAAGAATCCAAGTGGATAAGCCTGATGGTGGTCCAGGACAAGAAGACTGGTGAAATCCGCATCTATGTCGATCTAATAAAGTTGAATGATGCATGCGTACACGATCCGTTCCTGACCCCTTTTACAGACAATGTTCTGGAAGGTGTAGGTGGCCAGGAGATGTATTCTTTCATGGATGGCTTTTCGGGATACCACCAGATCTGGATTGCGAAGGACGATCGCCATAAGACCACTTTTGTCACGGAATGGGGATGTTTCCAATATACCGTTATGCCATTTGGGCTGAAGAATGTACAAGTTGTATTCTCTCACGAAGTTCTCACTGTATTTAAATATTTTATTCAAAAATTTCTATAAGGGTATATGGATGATTAGACTGTATATGGATTAATTAGGGAACATCTTGGCAACTTGCGACTGATGCTCGAAAGGTGTCGATAGCATCAGATCGCCTTAAATTCTAAAAAGTGTATTTTTTGTGCACCATTTGGCATGCTACTGGGGCACATAGTCTGCAAAGAAGGTATGTTGGTTTATCTATCGAAGATCATGCTAATCCTCAGTTTACCACCACCAACCAATGTGAATATGCTTTGGGAAACATGTGACATACGATCTATTGTCACAAGTTTATCAAAGGATATGTTGTGATTAATTCTCCCATGGAGAAGCTGCTAAATAAATATGTTGCATTTGAATGGACTCAGGAATGTCAAGGAAGCTTTGACACCTTAATGCCCAAGATGGCCTCTATGCCAATACTGTTTTTTCCTGATTGGAATAAAGAGTTCCATGTGCATGTTTATGCTTCTTCTACTGCACTAGGGGTTGTTCTTGTGCAACCAGGTGAGGGTGACTTGGATCACCCAATAGCATATGCCAGTAGAAAGTTGTCATTTGTTGAATGAAATTATACCACAACAGAAAGGGAGGGCCTAGCGATGGTTTATGCCTTACAAAAGTTTAGGCACCATTTGTTGGGAGGACATTACAAGATGTTCACTGATCACTCTGCTTTACAATACCTAGTCAATAAGCCTGTGTTGGGGGGGGGGGGGAATATGTAGATGGTTGCTTTTGTTCCAAGAATTTGATTTTGAAATAGTGGTAAATCCAGGGCAGTTAAACGCTGGCCCGGATCTTCTGTAACGCATTGTGAATGGTGAAGAACCAACCAATATTGATGATGGATTTCTAGATGCGCAATTGTTTGAGAATGACATAAAAGATGATCACTATGCACCAATTATTCAATTTTTGGCCACTGGCTTCACCCCGGAAGAGATATCGACTAGCCAAAAGAAGCAGCTGGTCATGAAAGCTTTTGATTTTAAACTAACTGCTAGGCAGTTATATAAACTTGGACCAGATGAAATCTTGCGACGGTGCATCTTACCGCATGAGCAGGGCCCCATTCTAGAAGAAGTGCATACAAGAATTGTGGGAGGTCACTATGGAGGTCAGGCTACTGCATGGAAGGTGTTGCGCATTAGGCTATGGTTTCCCATGCTGCATAATGATGCCGCAGAATATGCGAGGAGCTATGACATCTGCCAATGGGTTGGTAAACCATCGCGGCGAGATGAGATGTCGTTGGTGCCACAAGCGACTATGCAACTGTTTGATAAATGGGCCGTGGATTTTGTGGGTCCTATCAATCCACCAAGGAAGCACACTGGTGCGCGATAAATTATTACCGCGACTGACTACCTGACTCGATGGGTGGAATTTGTACCCGTAATATATTGTACCGTTGTGACAGCAGTACAGTTCATTTTTTAGAACATTGTGACACAGTTTGGGTGTCCTAGAATCTTGATGAGTGATCAGGGAAGTCACTTTGTCAACCGGAATGTAAAAGCACTAACTGAGGAACTACATATACAACATAAGAGGAGTACACCATACCATCCACAGGAAAATGGTACTATTGAAGCATTTTACAAAATTTTGGAAACAGTGCTGACAAAGGTATGTAATGCTAACTAAGATGACTAGGACCTGAAAATTCCTGCAATGCTATGGCCCTATCGCACTACTTGCAAATGGATAACTAGTAAAACACCATTTAAGCTAGTCTATGGGTAGGAGGTAGTTATTCCCATGGAATATATTGTTCCTAGCCTACGCATTGCCATAGCGACAGGAATGGATGAGGCTGAGGCATTAGAAGAGCGTGTTGCGCAATTGATCCAACTCGAAGAAGATCATTTCATTGCAAGCTTCCACCAACAAGTTGCAAAGGATCGACAGAAGGCATGCCATGATCGCCACATTAAGAAAAAACAGTTTGCAGAAGGTGATCTGGTGTTGTTATATGATAGCCAGTTCCTCAAGCATCCCGGTAAGTTACAAATGCACTAGTTAGGCATGTATCTTGTTCATTCCATTACTTCTGGTGGTGCAGTTCAGTTACAGCAATTAAATGGAGCAACGTTGCCGAAGCTTGTTAACGGGAGTTTCTTGAAACCCCATAGGATGGGGCCAGAGCTGTGCACTGCTTGAAGCGCAAAAAAAAATGGATTTTATTTCAAAGCAAGAAGGCGAGCCCAGGGGGAGGCTACACAAGGTTCAATTTGTTAGTGATAACTGGTCGACCACTTGCAACAGCTACAGGGATGTGGGTTGGTCAAATCATGTAATAAATGCAGGTAGTTAAAATAGTTGGCTGGCGACGCTTGTTGAAGTGACCCACATTAATGATTGATTCGACCATTAGAGGAGTAGGATTGCTGGTGGATTTGGCATCATTGATACCATATTTAGTAATAATGGTGATGATAGATTTGGAAATGATGAATTTTGGATTGGAGGTGGCTATAAAACAATGCACGGGATGCATAAGGATGGCATTATTCAGTTGAGCGAGCAGAGTGTGAATTAGAAAGAAAATTGTGCAGTGTGGTAAGAGCCGTTGAGTGAGTTGTAGTTAGAGCTGTCAAGTGCATTCTCAGGTTTGAGGGGTGAGGGATGCTGAGCAACCTTGACACCATAGAGATTTCCAATGAGTACGAATCCCCCATTCAGTCCATGGCTATTGAAGAAGAAATTCTGAGCATTCCATTCAGTTCATCGTCCATTCCCAAGCGAAAGCGGCAGACTCAAAGGCCCAGTCCTATGCCGCCGTAGAAGAGGAAAACTTGAACATTGGCAAGAGTGCAAGGAGAAGAACTTGCACAGACCAAGCCATCAACCTTGGGAGTTGTTGAGCCCGCAGCACCTTGGGGTGTCTCTGTTCATGAAATTTTGGGATATGTACCTCCTATGCATCCAGGCGCCAAGCTGAGGTAGCTGTCAAAAAGTCAGAAGTATCCACCAAAATTACTGCTACTACTGGAGGGAATGACATGATCAGTCGACATCATCCGTGTGTTGATCAGGCTGAAATTTGAAGAACGTGACTTTATATTACTTAAAGATGTTAGGGATGAGCCCTATGAATCATTCCCAATGGCGCCTGGTGCCCCCATTCAGCGAATTCCTAAACCATGGGCAAGTGGAATAAATCAATCTGGATTGTTGGGGCTCATCAATATGCCTCATTTTGGATGCTTGAATGAATCCCATGCATGTGTAAATCAACTGTTAGATTTTTTTCATGGAGGGACTCTTTGGTTTAATATGTTTATCCCTATTATAGTCAATTTGATTGCAAGCATCACAGGTTTTCCAAAGGCCAAGGAAAATCCGGCGCAGTATATCCGCGGGCGGGATACGAATAAGAAGCTTGCCAAGCAGCTGAAGGAGTACTTTGGTTTACAGCATGATGGTTGTGCTTATCGCATTGATAGAATTAACTCACAGGCGGTGCGCATCGGTGCAAGGATTTTGGCGAGCAAGGTCTTTTGGGGAAATCGACTAGTCCAATGCAATTCGAGTGTTGTCGCTTACGCCCAGAAGTGTGCTAAGGGGGTGCAAATGAATTGGTCTCTGTTTTTACTAAATCAGTTGCTAGAAGACATGCTTGCTGCTCATACCGAGCGGCCATTTTCCTATAGTTGGTTGTTGATCCTTATTGCCCTCGTCGCATGGATGGAACCTGATGACTATCAACCAATGGAGATTGAGGCGATGAAGATTTGGCGAGGTGCCCGCTATTAGAACATATGGTGGTTCGAAGAGCCCAGATGACAGGTGGACTATGCCATTCATTTCTGGGTTTATTGGGAAGCACTGCAGGCCACAGTCATTTCCGTTCCTTGAGTCTCTCCTTATGCCACGGCCAAGTATCAGTGGATCCTCCGGTTTGCCATCGGTCCCCACTCTATTCATATTCAGGCCAGGCGGGACCCCGACTGGCAGTGGCTATCATTTCCTTATAAAGTCATGACAAAAGAATTAGATTCTATCGTACAAGAATTTCCAAGGGAATGGCGAACCCCAGTGAGACAGAAGGAATTGTCTAAGGAGTCGTCACCAGATGCCCCCGAAGAGCCTGCCCAAAAGGAGCTGAGCACCCATGACTCTAACAATGAGTCATCGATGGACCCTGAGGATGTAGAATAGCACATGTGGGAGGAGACTGGCACCAAATGGCATCAAGAATATGAGGTGGGTAGTGGTACTAGGTCAGGGATGGAAGACCAACTGTAGCGGCTTATCAAAGTCGTCACTGACTCCTATACGGCTGCAACTACAACGATCCGTGAATCGACCCATGAATAATTTGGAATGATAAGAGATATATTAGATTCCATTTCTTATATAGTTTCCAAGAAAACATCAACAAGACCTATGCTGCAGGATATCCCATCGATCATCACTGAGTCTCAGGCTAGGAATGTGCAAGTTCCCCCGACTGCGATTGACGCAGGAATCAAGAAGTTCACCAATTGCTCCGCCCAATCCAAAGGGTGAATTTGGATATGAAAAAGCTATCCACTATGTTGTTGGTTGATTTGCAGCATGTTTCTGCCCTGGAATTGGTGGGATGACAGAAAAAACTAGCTGAGGGCTATGTCCAGTCCTAGAATGCCGCTAAGAAGCTACAAAAGGAGGCAGAGGAGCTGCATCAAGTCCGAGTGCAGCTGGTAGAAGAAAAAGTGCAAGAGATCGACGCTTTGAAGGCAATGTGGGCTGAGTTGTAGTGGAAGGCTGCTAAAAAAATTACTGAACTAAAAAAGGTGCAAGGCCGCCTAATTTTTTAACAAGCGCAGCTGTGTGCTCGGTGTGGCGAAGTTGAGCAAGCTATTTCTAAAGACTGCCAGCAAATTTTTGAAAACACGACAAGCTCACCCCAGTCAAAAAATCCAAGCGATTAGGGAAAACTATTGTTCAACTTCAGGATAGCAACCTGATTCTCAATGCCTTAGTACAACCCACAACGTCGTCGGAGCAGGTTGTGAAATGAAGGGCCTCCATTGAAGAAATCGCCACTCAATTTGGTACCATGGAGAAAGAGGCCAAAACCATTATGGAGGTGACAATGCAGTTTTGGCAGAGTGTTGTCCAGGATGAGCAGCTTAATAAGCTAACTGCGCAGGTGCAAGAAGCAGAAGGTCAACTGACGACCCTAAATACATCACTGAGTGACATGCCACCGATGGTACAAATCACACGGGCCGCAAAATTGAAGGATCTACAACAGAGAACTCCCCATGAGCAAGAACGCAAACAAAAGTGCCACGTGCAGCTTGATGAATTTCAAGAAATCGGTGGACAGTTGGCTGCTAAAGTAGTTTCCATGCTCCAGGAAGGCCAAGAACATTAAAAAATGGTCGACAACAAGGCTAGAGAAGAGCACCCAGTGCAGCAGACTTTGACTAATTGTCAGAGTACCGCTGACAAAGTCTAGCTTCAGGTTCATGAGATTGCACAACAATTTGAATATTTCAAGGAGCAGACTTCCGCACATACCCTATCCACATGACATGGCTCGAGGACAAGCCACAAAACTATGTTGGGGGGCTGTTGGCGGCGTTTTTGGTAAGTGAGTTACGCAGCGTCACGGAAACTGCACAAGCTCACATGGTACCGTGCAAGGCCAGATCAGCACGATGGGCGGAAGAATAACCTCTTTTGAATATTTTATATCTATTTTGACCAAGTTTTGTCGCAATAGGTCAGTAGTGGTTAGAAGTTAGCTAGTAGTTGACCCTCAATGTAAAGGCGTGAGCCTATTTATAAATCTATTTTTGTAGAAGATTGGGATAATCTCGGGGGAATATTAGTCACAAGAGGTCTAGTGCGATTTGTTCTTATGAAGAATTTTCTGTCATAACTACAATTTATCTGGGTTTTTCTTGATGTATTCAGCCTCCGGTTGTGGAAAGAATTGTCTTGGCTTGGATATTTTGTGCAAAATGAATATATATAGTTGATACATAATATTGTCTATTGAGCTCTCTATCTATTTTGTTGCTATGTTATGATCTATTGCAATGTTGTGATGCATTATGATGTTGCTGCATTCTCTGATATAGTAATGTTGATCCATTTTATTGCGGTCACATCATGATCTAAGATGGTTAATATAGATAATATGACAAATGTGTGATGTGCTCCGTGATTATGGAAGTGAGTTGATGTCGACGGTATATCTCTGGATCTATTAAATGATGCTTCTTCCTTGTTGGATCTCGTATCCTCCATTCCCCACTGTTGAAAACTTGGTTCCGACAGCTCTCCCTTGAACATCTCAGGTGAGACTTCGTCCGCTCTACAGACGTTCTTGGCCAGGATAATCCCTGCCTGGGCCGATGCTCAAGGAGATCATGTTGGTCGAGCATCGACAAAGTGAGGACCCCATTCAATGAAGCTTTGTTGGTGGGTTTCGCCATTCCAAAGAATCATCAAAATCAGAGGATACAGAACTTGCACTTCGCCATCCAAGTTCACCATCGACGGTAGGATGGATGTAGTATTTAGAGATGTTATAAGTGTGTTCCCAGCTTCTGCCGACTTCATCCCTTACAGGTTCAATATATCACCGTCCCTATTGAGGGTCCATAGGAGGAATGACCCTAAAATCCTGGTTTTCAAATGTCATAACTCATTTTTTGAGGCTGATAACCTCCATGCTATCATTATCCCATCCAATCCCTAGCAGCGCGGGATAGGAACCACTATCTTCTACTACTTATATCACATCAAAGTTAGCATGAATTTTCATACCTTCAATGTCGACAACCAAGTTTGAAACACAACCAATAGGCTGAACCTTTGACTAATTTGTTGCGCCCAATCCAGAGGGTGACATCCCAATCCATCGATATGTCTAGGGCTGTGACATCGCAGCTACCTTCTGACTCTAGAATATTAATATTCTGCAACTCATCATCATCCTTGGGTTCCCCAGACAAGTTGTAGCAGGTCATCATGGATTGGATGGAGCAATGAGAATGTGGATCAACTAGGTATGCGACAGGGATGACCTTCAACACTTCATCATGGAAACTAAATGTCTATGCAAAGAAAATAGTCAACTCCTCCCAAGTGGTGATGGTTCTGCACAACTCTGCTGCCACATACTAGGACCTCGAAATTTCATCCAGAGTATGAACAAAAGCATGGAACCATTCATCCTTGGGTCATAATGCCCACAAATTCTGGCACTCAGTTAAGTGTTAGATAGGGTCATTTTTTCCATCATATCTCTCGACATGATAGGCCTATGAATCTCCAAATTGCACCATCATCATCCTACGACATTAGTTCCAGTCATGGATCACCTGCTTGTCTGTCGCCCACCAGTGGGTAGGGGTAGCCTTCAGTGCTATATCAAGGGCTAGTATCATTTGCGGTTCAAAAACTGTTTCTTCAAATTCCTAAAAGAACTCTGATAGTCCCGGTAGGCCTTCATAAATGGGAAACTCCACTATTTCAGTTGTAACCCATTGGAGATACTGTGTAATCAACCCGCATTTCCTGAATGATACTTCATGCAACCTATTCTGCTAGTTTTCCAGAGCATCATTAGAATCAGAGGACGCAGAACCTGCACTGCACCATCCAATTTTTCCATCAACAGTAGGATAGATGTAGTATTCAGAGATGTTATAAGCATGTTCCCATATTCCACCGACTTCTTCCCTTATAGGTTCAATATATCGCCATCCCTCCTAAGGGTCCATAGGAGAAATGACCCTGACATCCTGGTTTTCAAATGTCATAACTCATTTTTTGAAGTTGATAACCGCCATACTATCATTAGCCCATCCAATCCTTAGCAGCGCGGGATAGGAACCACCATATTCTACTACTTCTATCAATCAAAGTTAGCATGCATTTTCATACCTTCAATGTCGACAACAAAGTTTGAAACACGACCAATAGGTTGAAACTTTGCCTGATTTGTTGCGCCCAATCCAGAGGGTGAATTTGGATCTGAACAAGTTGTCCGCTATGGAATTGGTTGAGTTGCAGCATGTGGCCACTCTGGAATTGGTGGCATGACAAAAAAAACTAACTGAGGGCTATGTCCAGTCCCAGAACGTCGCTGAGAAGCTACAGAAGGAGGAAGAGGAGCTGCATCAGGTCCGGGTGAAGCTGGCAGAAGAAAAAGTGCGATAGATCAATGCTTTAAAGGAGACGCAGGCTGAGTTGCAACGGAAGGCTGCTGAAGAAATTACTGAACTAAAAAAGGTACAAGACCTCTTTATTGTTGAACAGGTGCAACTGTGTGCCTGGTGCAGTGAAGTTGAGCAAGCTATTTCTGAATCTTGCTAGCACATTTTTGAAAACATGGTCGAGCTCACCCTAGTCGAAAAGGCCAAACGATTGGGGAAAACTATTGTTCAACTTCAGGATACCAACCTGATGCTCAATGCCTTAGTACAAACCACAACACCGCTAGAGTAGGTTTCGAAACAAAGGGCCTCCATTTAAGAAATAGCCACTCAGTTCGATAGCATGAAGTAAGAGGCCAAAACCATTATGGAGGCGACAACACAATTTTAGCAAAGTGTTGTCCAGGATGAGCAGCTTGATCAGCTGACTGCATAGGTGTAAGAAGCAGAATTTCAACTGATGACTCTGAAGACATCACTAAGGGTCATACCACTGATGGTACATATCACATGGGCCACAGAACTGAAGGATCTACAGCAAAGAGCTTCCTGTGCGCAAGAACGCCAACAAAAGTGTCGTGTGCAGCTTGATGAATTTCAAGAAATCGATGGACAGTTGGCTATTAAAGTAGTCGCCACGCTCCAGGCAATCCAAGAGCATCGGAAAATGGTCAACAACAAGGCCAGAGAAGAGCACCCGGTGTAGCAGACTTTGACTAATTTTCAGAGTACCGCCAACAAAGTCTAGCTTCAGGTTCATGAGATTGCGTGGAAATTTGAAGATTTCAAGGAGCGGACTTCAGCACATACCCTATCCACCTGACGTGGCTCGAGGACAAGCCACAAGACTGTGTTGGGAGTATGGGTTTTGGTAAGTGATCTGTGCACTATCGTGGTAGTTTCACAAGCTCACGTGGTACCGCGCAAGGCCAAATTAGCGCAATGGGCGGAAGAATAACCGCTTTTAAATATTTTATATAGATTTTAACCAAGATTTGTCGCAATAGGTCAGTAGCGGTTAGAAGTTAGTTAAGAGTGGACCCTCAATGTAAAGGCATGAACCTATTTATAGATCTATTTTTGTAGAAGATCAGGATGATATCAGGGGGATATTAGTCGCATGAGGTCTGGTGCGATCTATTTTTGTGAAGATGTTTATGTCGTAACTGCGATTTATCTGGGTTTTTCTTGATGTATTCAGCCTCCGGTTGTGGAGAGAATTGTCCTACCTTGGATCTTTTGTGCAAAATGAATATATATAGTTGAGGCATAATCTTGTCTGTTGAGCTCTCTATCTATTTTGTTGCTATGTTATGGTTTGTTGCAATGCTCTAATGTGTTATGATGTTGTTGCATTGTCTGATATAGTAATGTTGATTCGTTTTATTGTCGCCGCATCATGATCTAAGATGGTTAATATAGATAATATGACAAATGTGTGATGTGATCTGTGATTATGGAAGTGATTTGATGTCGACGGTATATCTTTGGATCTGTTAAATGATGTTGCTTCCCTATAGGATCCCATATCCTCCATTCCCCACTGTCAAAAACTTAGTTCCGACAGCTCTCCTTTGAACATCTCGGGTGAGACTTTGTCCACTCTGCAGAAGTTGCTAGGCAGGCTAATCCCTTCCTGGACCGGTGCTCAGGGAGATCGCGTTGGTCGAGCATCGATAGAGTGAGGACCCCTGTCAATGAATCTTTGTTGCTGGGTTTCACCAACAATGACTCGGTAGAGGAAGGGCTAGGAAAGGAGTTAATTTCCAATTCTTATTAAAAACTGAAATTTAACCTACAGTAATCTATTCAAGCCTTAAAATAGATTCATATGTATTAACAGCTAACCAAATCAACCTATAATTTACAAAAAATGTTTGTAGAAAGAAATAGGTTGCTGGATAGTGGTGGCTGAGTCACACTGAGAGTCCAAATAGCAGCAAACAAGCAAGCCCAAAAAGTTAAAATGCTCATACAAAGTAAAACAAATGGGTTACACACCTGTAGAGGACCTATTTTTGTGGGGTGGATTGTGATCAACCCGTGAGGAATTACCTCAAACGGTTTAAAACCCACTTTGGAAATAGTCCCTTTTACCCTAAGCATATTTTCCAATGGATCAATTGTTTGGGCAGAAAACGAGACCAGACAGAGGTGAATTTTCAGAAATTCGGTTCAGTCATTTTTGCATAATTGAACGATTTGAAAATCAAATAACTACCAACAGTAACTGATACTGTGGCCGAAACAATAACAAAAATGAAAGAAACATATCTATAAACCTAAATAAGAAAAAGATTAAAAACAAAAAGCGTAGGGATCCCGTGGGATCAACTTAGTATGGTCACCAATCTGTAGTTTAGGGAAAACCCTAGCTACGTGCAAAAATGGCTACCTTCCGTCTATAGGACGGAAGGGTAGGGTTTCTTTGGTGAATGAAAAACCTGCAAGGAAGGATTATCTTTTATCCATGGAAACCCTGCAACAAACCATCAAAAAAATAAACCTGCAACTAATCATCAATGGAGAACCTGCAATCTACTGTTATAAATAAACTACACATGCATCTAAGATGCAAATAAAAATAAACAAAACATGCATCTCATTATACCTAAGCTTATTAATGGAAGATGGGCCACCATGCCCTAGCTCAAGGAGCAGCCTTATTGGTTTGAATGGTGTGGAGCTAAGCTCAACACACAAGGGAAGTAGCTAAAGGAGCAAAAGAGAGAGAGGGATGAATGGCTTGAGAGAGTTGGCTCCTCAAGGCACTCATACGGGAAGAGTAATGATAGGCAGGGAATGAGTGTTTTGAGAGTGACCCCCACCCCTCTATTTATAGTTTTTTCTTGAGATTTTAGGGTTTTAAGCCCTTGGTTAGGGATTTAATCCCCTTTCACCCAATTCTTAGCTCCTTTGGGGGTTTTAAGCTCCTTTGAGGGGTTTTAGCCCCTTTTTGGAGGTTTTAGCCCCTATGAGAGCTATTTTGGATCTTTTTAGGGATTTTTAAGCCCTTTTCATGTTTTTGAGCCTTTGCAAGGGTGTGGGGGTCAAACGAGGGTAGTGTAATGGATGTCTTTAGGTGGTGTAGGTCATGTAGAGCTTACTGAGGGATTTTTTGGGTTAACAGATGATGTTGATGATGTTGATGTTGATGATGATGATGACGATGACAATGACGACAACGATGATGATGATGATGATGATGAAGATGGTGATGACCATGTTGATATAATATGAAATGATGAAGATGATGATGATGATATAATATAAAACGATGAAGATGATGACGATGACGATGATGATGATGTTGATGAAGATGATGATATCATATGAAATGATGACCATGTTGATATCATATGAAATGATGATGATGATGATGATGATGATGATGATGGATGATGAGGATGAGGATGATGACGACGACGATGATGATGATGATGATGACGATGATGTTGATGATGATGATGATGATGTTTATGTTGATGATGATGATGATGATGATGAACTCAATGAGGATGAGGATGATGATGATGACGATGATGTTGACAATGATGTTGATGATGTTGATGTTGATGATGAGGATGACGATGATGATGATGATGATGATGATGATGATGATGATGATGATGATGATGATGATGATGATGATGATGACGATGACCATGTTGATATAATATGAAATGATGAAGATGATGACGATGACAATGATGATGATGATGATGATGATAATGATGTTGTTGATAACTAAGATGATGTTGATGATGATGTTGATGAGGATGACAACGATGATGTTGACGTTGATGATGATGATGGCGATGATGCTGACGCTGATGATGCTCCTGATGATGATGAGGATGATGATGACGATGACAATGATGTTGACGATGATGTTGATGATGTTGATCATGTTGATGTTGATGATGACGATGATGATGACAACGATGATGATGATGATGATGATGAAGATGGAGATGACCATGTTGATATAATATGAAATGATGAAGATGATGATGATGATGATGAACTTGATGAGGATGATGATGACAATGACAATGATGTTGATGATGATGTTGATCATGTTGATAATGATGTTGATCATGTTGATGTTGATGATGAAGATGACGACGATGACGATGATGATGATGATGATGATGATGGATATGACCATGTTGATATAAAAGGAAATGATGAAGATGATGATGATGATGACGCACATGATGTTATTGATGACGATGATGATGATGATGATGATGACGACGATGATGATGCTGATGATGCTGATGAGGATGATGATGATGATGTTGGTGCTAATGATGATGATGATGATGATGATGATGTTGCTACTAATGATGATGATGATGATGATGATGATGACGATGATGGTGACGATGATGTTGATGATGTTGATGATGATTTTGATGATGTTGATGTTGATGATGATGATGACGACAATGATGATGATTATGATGATGATGATGATGATGTCGATGATGATGATGATGATGTTGATGATTACGATGATGATGACGAAGATGATGATGACGAAGATGATGATGATGATGATGACGACGATGACGATGATGATGATGACGATAAGGATGATTATGATGAAGATGGTGATAACCATGTTCACCTCATATGAAATGATGAAGATGATGATCATGATGATCATGATGATGACGTTGATGATGTTGTTGATGAAGACAATGATGATGATGATGATGATGATGATGATGATGATGGTTTATTTTTTAGTCAAGAAACCCTCCCACACCCTCAATGCATGTGTCTAGTATAACCACACCAAATTTCACACCAAGATGGCACATACATAAATAAATTCATCATTGGCCCCACGTAGCACATGATGATGATGATGATGATGACAGTGGAATTAAGTATTGAAAAATAAAACGTCAAATAGTATGGGCTGCAAAGAAATTGAACATCAAATTAAAATTGATAATATTTAACTTACCAGTAGGTGGAAGCACATTGTTCAAAAAAATAAATATTGTTTTCTCTGCTCCTACATTTACTCTCTTGTGTATCATATGTACAAATTGTCCCACTATAAAATCTATTGGAATCATATATCTGCAAATCCAAAATGATCATGATCAATTCAACTGCAATCAAATGAATCATATATTTCTATCTTCAATTTAATGAAATTAATTGATTTTGTAAATCAAATTATATAATAATTTTCAAATATTTGGATACTTGTCCAAGATTATTTTAACCTCATCTTTTCTCTTATATATGAATATATGATCTCATTAATGTTAGTAAATTTATTTTTTAAAACAAATAAGATAAAATAATATTTATAATTAAATAGTTACCCTTCAATAGACTTCATCATCTTCTTCATCCATGTCATCATTGAAGTCATCATCTATATCATCAGATCCAAAGTCAACATTGTAAGGATTTGCCATATCATCATCATAATCTAAGTTAGTTACGATCATCACGTCATCGTCGATATAATCTTCATGGGCATTATCTACTACATCATCTGATTCAACTAATTCTTGGACATCTTCTTCTGGATCATCATGATCATCTAAATCATGTTGATCAAGCTCTTCATCATCATCCTCTTCTTCTAGAGTACCCTCTTCATTACCTTCCTCTAGGTTATACTTTACCGTCCTTCCCCTTGGATCGTGTTTCACAACAAATGACTAGCCTAATTTACCTGGAACCTCCGAGTAAAATACCTATTCACATTGGCTTGGAAGAACATAGGGCTCCGTTCCTGGATCAAACAACCTTGTATTTACCATGGTAAATCCATTATCATGTTCAATAATAGTTCTATAGGGATCATGTTGATTAAATCCTCACTTGTACCATTTGACAACGAATAGAACTACCTTGAAGGATTTAAAGTCACACTGAAGAATATATTCCAAGTACCCATAGTATCGATTTTCTAAGAGTTTTGGATGTCTATCACTTTTAGATGAAACATTAGTCACCTCAAAGACTACAGATATCCCACAATATGATATTTTATTTGTTTCATCCAATTTTTTGATGTGATATCTACAACCATTGAAATACATGAAAAACATGAAATACATTGAAATACATGAAATACATGAAATACATGAAATACATGAACCATCCAATTTTTTGGTGTTTTACCTACAACAAGAAATACATGAAAATATTACATAATGATTCAATATTTATGATTAAGAGCATGTTTATGCAACCATAAATAAAAAGGAACAACATTTACATCTAAATGTAATTTGCAAAAAAAAAATAGAGTGGTTGATTAATATGCTTGCCTACTTATCTTTTAAACCATATGCTAAATCGATTTCCCTTTGTGTAATATTTGTATCTCCATTGCGATGTGCTTCTTTTACCAATGAAGCCACACCTTCCCATGATATTCCATGACCCGATTGTTCGCATCGTTCAATCCACACCTTCATCCAATCAAGATTGTTTGTGATGTATAAATGAATTGCATCCCACTCTCGACCAACTGCTTGATGACAATAAAAATTAAATTTCAAGACATATGTAAATTTTCTGAACAAAGTATATGCTCTTAATTGATGCAATAAATTGAATATGCAATTAGAATATGTACAATATATATACATAAAATTCAATAGTCAAATTTATTATATTAATTAACATCCACTAGCTAATAATTACCTTTCACCTTCCTCGATCAACCTTTCCCCTTTAGGTACTAATCCCCTTCAAAATTGTTATTGGAGTCTAGATCACAAATGCGTCGTAAATTGAGATTTGACATTAATTTAGGAATATATTCACTAACATACAACATGTTTTGGTATACCATATATCCTTCCATCATAGAACCCTCAGCACATGCTTGTTGTCTCACCTAACCCTTCATAAATTTCAAGTGCCTCTCAACCATCCACATGAACCTTGAGTGCACAGGTCCAGACAATTCAATATCTTCAACTTGGTGTATGAGTTAGTGTTCATGTGCATTGAAAAATGTCGAAGGTAGATGCTTCTGCATTTCACACATGAGATGAGGAATTTCTATCCTCCAATACTTTATATATACTTTATGTATTTCCTTAGATGCCAACCATCTACAATTAACGCATACCAATAACGATATTTACAAAAAAACCATTAAACTACCTAACATGAATTAGTGCACAAAAAAAATATTTAAATTATACAAAGAATTAAAGAAACACTAAGCACATGCAAATAATCGCTAGTTACCTCATGTATTTCCCAAGATTATATATAACTTGTTGGATATTGTTGTCGAAGTTGTCTGGGAGAGAGAGAGATAGAACATAATGTATCAATATACAAACCACGTCATATTTTAAACAGAGAGTAGACAAACAAAATAACAAATTTATGCAATAAAATTAATAAAAAATAAAAAATAATATGGACATAACAATAATAATTACCTTAATGAAGATGTGCCAATCATGCATTTTGACCCTCGCAAAATCACCTTTATTTGTTATGATATTCTTCAATTTCACAAAAAATCCAGTGGGAAATTTAATTTTCCGCATTAATTCTTTTACAACATTACTTTGTTGCTTCGTAAACATCCATGGAATTGAGTTTATATTAGTTTGGTCTCCGTTGCTATGAAATTGAATGACGTCTTTCATTGCATGTTTTCCTTTTTGAATGTCTTTGCAAACTTTCACAACTTTATATTTCTCTCTCCTTAGATCCAATAGTCACCATAACACTTCAATCACATTCTTTCCAATATGCATTGTATCAAACAGATGAGCAATTTGTAGGTGCTCATAGTAGGGCAACCTGCTGAATTGTATAGGATAACTTTTCATTCCTCGTGGAAGCCCTTTAATGCCTTCATGATCACGATAGAAATCATGAATATTAGTTTATAAATCAATTACAGAAATCAATTATGGCCACTACAGTAAACAACACACACACAAAAACATAACAATTCATATATACGATGATCCATACATACCAGCTTGACGATTTCTACTATATTTCATCTTCCAAAGGTGAGGTGTCATTCTCTGTGGTTTAATGCAGTCTCTTGCTTCCCATTGAAAATATTTTTTTGTATGTTATATACCTGTGATTATTAGAGAATAATTGCATATACTCATCAAACACCTCCTTTCTCAAGCTTTTTGAGCGACGAGATTTGATCTTAGGACCACAAACTGGACATGAAAATTTTCCCTTTGTCTGAAAACCTAAAATATATAGATATGGAATATCTATGTCAATTATAATTATATATTAACTATATTAACTACTTCATATAATTAAATGCAATTAAAGTGGAACTTAAAAATACAAACCACAAAAATGGGTTAACCTTGGGCCATCAAATTGGTCTAGATACGTCATACATACTGATGCCATTCCATAACTTCAGTAGCTCGTCTATAAGAGGTTCGATATATACATTCATATCTTCGACTTGGAACTTACCCACTAATACATTTGTGCGGATGTTTCCATGAAATACTTCCACGTTTTGAACATTCGTGGATTAATACTTCATTTTTTTTATCATGGCGGAAAAACTATGGCAATATCGACGTTTTTAATTTTCAACAAACTTTCATCTCTATATCAACGATATATGGCTATATTTGCACACTCGTGAAAACTATGCTAGATTTCAACGGCTCTTGGTTGTTTACGCGTGAGTCAAGTTGTAATGGCATTAATAATTATCCTTGTTGAGTTAGAGTAGGCTTCTATTTTTGGTGAAGCTTCACAACTCTACTCAGATTTAAATTTTTGTTTTTTGTTACAAATAGTGTGGGTCTGGGGGAAGGGGTGCCCTGTCTAAAAGAAGTGTTTTATTTATAAAAACGATCAACAAGCTGCATTAGCTACCTCCCAGTCCCTCTCTGACAAGCACAAAAAGTGTATGTGGAGTCTCCAGGCTAAAAACTCAATCCTTCCATCCTTGAAAGCGTAATGTGAGAATGTGCATGGAATCTTCCATCCGTTGTACCCCCTGACTCCTGCATTTTCAGCACATTTTCTATAGTTGTGATTGATTGAGTGCAGATTGAGCCCAGAATTATTTATCAACCATATCCAAAACTAGAGAGATCATCCATACTCTGCAACAATCATTTAGCTATAAATTCATAAAAGGTAAGCATGCATCCTTTTTTGGTGGATACAAACTAACATTGAGGCTCAAAATAACAGTTGTATTCTTCAGGTCATGTACCTTACGAATGAATTTAACAACCCTGCAACTCCCTCCCTTTATTTAAACCAGAGTCATTGCAACAAGAGGGTCCAGTCAACAATTAGTCTATCCAATTCATTTTTTTTATAGACCCGATGCTCCATTAAGCTATTGTTCATTGACACAGTGTTAATTTCTTTCCACAGTAGAAGGACAACTTTCATTTGGACCATTTGGGCCACCTAGTGTTCCAATTCCCAAACTATCAAGGTCTCATTGGGAGTAAATCAAAGGCCATTACACAACACTTGTTGGCATCAATGAAAAATTCAGTCTATTAGACACAATGCTCACTGAGAGTGGTGGGGTGAATCGGTGGGCTAAGGCTTCAACTCAATTTCAACTTTTTCTACAAATATTATATCATTATTTCACAATTGCTTCAATAGCATATTTATCAAAGAACAATATCAACTAGACACGTGTCATTCATCAATTAAACACATCACTATCAAGACATTGCGCAAGGGACACAAGATATAGTTTTGTAATCTTTATATAAGTGGAGACTTCAATCTCCAATATGGGCTACAACCCATAAGGTGGCACCACCCACTAGAATGGTTCAGTCAGCTACAACTGAATGGGATGCTACAACATTGAAACAAGCTTCAACTTGTCAAAAGACCAATAAGTCTTTCCCCAGTTCCACCCAACCTCTCTATACAAATTTCATATTACAAATTACAATTGATACATCACACTCTTCCAAAGTTTTCCACAGGAACACACATCAAAAATACCAATCAGCAAGTCTTCATTATGTACTCAGCAAATCATTCAACATACAACATACTGCAGCCATGTCTCAACTTTGTCCATACACCATTAGTATCTTGTCTTCAGTACTGTCCACATCAGCATATAGGCTTCCAAACTGTTTAATTTAACACTTAGACAAAATTGTTTTTAACTTGTAAGAACAATTTTTCTTCTACTTTGGTAGATTGATTTCTCCCTCATGTGGTCACCATAAGGACACCTACAAGCATGGATAGATAGCCATTTCAACAATGAACAAGAACATATCACAAGATAAATCTATTGACACACACACAACCTCTAGCAAGCATTTCAAAATAGCTTCTCAACCTCTTTTGAACATCAAAACATATTTCTTCCCATTTTGGCAGACTCCTATTTCACATGTGTGAACACTCTATGGAGACATGAAGTCATGAGCAGATGGACAACTTACCAAATAATGGATCCATGACATTTGATAAATTTACTTGCACATAGCCATCCCTTGGCGGGCATTTCCAACTGACCTCTCAAACTCCTATTTGTAACACTTGGTCAATTTTCTTTTGTTCTCACTATGCAAAATATTATTTTTCCTATTTTTGGCAGATTGGTATTTTGCACATGAGACCATGATAAGACAAGCTGAAGGTATGGCTAGATAGTCAGTTCACCAAGGAACATGCCTATGCTACCTAGTGAATTTTATCATCAAAATAACACCTCCTTGCAAGAATTTGGCGGGCATTTCAAAATTCCTTTTCAATTTCCTGAATCGAACACTTAACCAATTTTCTTGTGTTCTTAAAATGCAAAATAATATTTCTCTTACTTTTGGCAGATTTATATCTTTGTCATAAAACACTCCACAAGATAAATGAGACCATGGTTTGATGCACCCATCAACAATGTATAACCTAAAACTTTCATATTATTTTTCTCATCATCCTATGATATAGGGTGGGAATTTTCCTAAGGCTACTGAGGCAGTTTTTCCAGTACTAGAATAGAGCAAAACAGCCTGAAACTCTATTTTGGCAAACCATTATCTTTGTCATCAAACATCTTCTTTGAGAACTGATACCATGGTGAGATAGCCTCTTCAACAAGCTATAGGATGATAGATTCATATAATTTTTATCATACACCTATAAGGTATGGCAGGAATTTTCCCAAGTCCACATGAGCGAGGTTTTCCAACAATTTTCTTAGTTTGGTCCAATCTTCCTACAACACTATTTTTGTAGGTTCATAACTTCTTCCTTAGATACTTCCAAGACAATGTGAAGACATGGCCAGGTATTCCAAATATCAATCTACAAGACCCCCATATGGTGTGGGCATTTTCTTCAACACACAATTTGTGGCAAGAATTTTCTTAAGGCTACCTGAGCCAGTTTTCCAACACTTAGTCATTTTCCTATTTTTCACCAAATTACCATATTTTTTCCAAAATGATTGTCATTTATGTTGTCATCAATGACAATCCTTTTCATCATAGTCTTCATGTTTTTCTTTATATAAATTGGTATATAATATACTGCATTTAGAAATATATTTATATCTAATGTATTTGACAAGTTATTGTTTTTTATGGTGTAGGTAAGACAATTGCTTGTCACTACAAAGATTTTTCACTATGAATGAAAATGCAAGGAAGCTTGCTCAGTTTAGAGTGGCATTAGAGGCGAGGGGAGATGGAAAATGTTATTTCCATTGCTCTGATTGTAGGGGCTTGCAAAGAAAATGAATTTTAATAATGAGAGATGAAAGACATTGTAGGGAGAAGGGGCACGCCGAAGGGGGTTATGAATATCGTCCCTTGGTAAGAGGTTATTCAATTTTTAATGTATTCTCTGTAATAGTCATCATATCATGAATTTTAGTAAAATGTCTTATCGTTTTATTATATGATCTTTACACACTATTTTTACTACGTTGTTTGTAAATATATAGACAATGCCCCCAAAATGTCCCCTTCCAAAGAGTTATTTTCCAAGTATTAGCAGAAATAATCATTTACAGGGTGACGAACATCTAGATCAGAATATTGAAGCTGATGAAGTTCTTAGTGATGATATGGATGGAGATAAGATTAGTGATACAAATCAGGAAGATGAGATACATAGATTGATCCAAGACACATTTTCTCCAATGGATGAGGACAACCGGCATGATAGTAATGATTTTGTTCCTCTACTCGAGAAGGAACGTCAACCTCTTTATGAAGGCTCAAAAACAAATTTTCTAGCCACTATATTGTTGTTAGTGAACTTGAAGGTTTTGAATGGTTTATCAAACACATGTCTCACACGGATACTAAGGTATGTAATTTGTTAATTATTTATGTCTCATGTTCACATGTACATATAGGGTTGAATTTTTTCCTATATTGCTATTGTTATCTAATTTGTAAAGTATGGATGTGATATTGATGATTAATATTGTTTACATTGACTTATTCTTTAATTTTGTAGATTGTTAGGTGAATTTAGATTACCAACATCAAATATTTTACCATGCACATATCGAGAGATATATGTGATCATGAAAGAATTTGGAATGGAGTATCGAGCTATTGATGCATGTCATAATGATCATATCATATAATATGGACAATATGACTTATAAAATGAATGCCCAAAATGTCAAACAAGTAGGTATCGAACCAATAAAGTGACAAAAAAGGTGCCTCATAAAGTTCTTCAATATATTCTGATAATTCCACATTTCCAATGGTTGTTCAGGTGTCAAAGTATAGCACAATTTATGCATTTCCATGCAAAGAACAGAATTCAAGACGATGTTCTTTGAATGCCTACATATGGTCTGCATTTAGGTGCATCGAAGAAAAGAGGCCAATTTTCAAAGAAGAACCTCATAATGTTAAACTTTCGTTGGAAGATGATGGTGTCAATCCATCTGGGGAGCTTTGTTCTACCTACTCAGTGTGGCCTGTTTTTCTTATAAACAGTAACCTTCCTCCTTGGATGTTGGTCAAGAGAGAGCACACAATGTTGGCAATGATTGTTCTAGGTATTTAATTAATTTGTATTTTTTTACTTGAAATTCTGATCACTAAATATTTCATTTCTTTGTTTTGTGCATGATAATTATGTCTTTTATATATAATGACATATAGCTAAATATAATTAATCATGTATGTTGGACCAATTAGGTAAGTACCAGGTTAAACATATGAACGTATATATTGAGCCTCTTATCGATGAGTTGTTGAAGTTATGGGCTGGAGTCACTATGTATGACATCTCTAGACCAATAGGGAAAAGACGATTTCAATTCCATGGAATACTTGGATGGACAATTCATGATGCTCCTGAGTTAACACATTTTTGTGGTATATTGTTACTTTTGTTTGTTCTTTAATATTATATATATCTATTGAAAATATCATGAATTATTTTGAATGGTAATTCTAATTCGCTACACTAATTCATATATCTTGTAGTTCTTCAAACAAAGGGTAAATTTGCATGTCCAGCTTGCGGTCCCAGGATAAAATCTCGTCATTCAATGAGTTTAGCAAAGGAAGTGTTTGATGAGTATAGGCACTTTCTGCCTAAGAACCATAGTTATTGAACTACAGACAAAGAAAAATTCAATGGTGAAGAAGAGAATGGAAAAAAACCACAAAGAATGACACCTCGCCTATGGAATTTGGAATATAATAGAAATCGTCAAGGTATGTCAAATTATTTATGTATTATTGGAATATTGGTCAATACTTAGCTAAATTTCTGAATATGTAAAACAATATTTTTCCTACTTTGGCAGATTGATCTCTTGCACATGTGACCATCATAAGTAAAACTGAAAGGATGGGTGGATAACCACTTGAAGAAGGAACAGATCTATGTCACCCTATGAATTTTATTAACACAGGGACACTGTTGAGTATGGTTTTCATTGATGTCAAAGGAGGTAATTAATGAAAAAAGAAGTGTTGATATGGCATGTGTGATGAGGCTGAAAAACACATGTTGGTGTCCTAATGTCTCATGATGTCATTGTTACATTCTGGTAGTATTTGGTAATGGTATGATAATTTGGGGATTTTGACTAAGTGTTGAAAAACTGCCCTAAAGCAGTTGCTTTATGAAAATGAACACCATAATTCATAAGAAGAATAAAATTCCTGCCATGACCTTCCATCCCATATTTTGTTCAAATATATATCTAAACATGGCCCCGGTTCTCAGAAAAACTCCTTGAAGAAGAAGATACAGGTCTCCCAAAAGAAGGATTTTTGGTCAAATTAATCAGAATTTCTCTAGGGAAATTCCTGCCATAATTTGTGGGTTGAAGAAAATGACCGCACCACATGGTCATCCTATAGGTGTATGTTTTTTCTATCTAACCATGTTCTCATATTGGTTTGATAATTCTTGAGGAAGAAGATATGGATCTGCAAAAACAGGGTTTCAGGCCGTCTTACACCAAAGTTTAGTAAAATGCTTGCCCAAGGAAAATGAAGATGAGTCTAGGAGTGAAATTAGTAAGGTGTAATACATCATCTAGTAGCATTAGTTAAGGTTTTGGGTGAAATTAAAAATCCACCTTAGGTTTTGGACAAATTGTCTAAGTATGGAATTATTGGTAAAATCTGCCTAAGTGGCTTCAAGTAAATGCGTGCCACCTCTCATAGGATGATGAGAAAAACTATCTGAAAGTGATAGGCTCTATAATGTTGGTTGGTGCATCCAACCATGGTTTCATATTTCACAAATATTCTCTAAGGAGGAAGATATCAATCTGCCAAAAGTGCCTCTCACCTTCATTTGCACTGTCCCAGTAAAATGCTCGCCAATAAAATGCTCGCAAAGGTTAGATGATGAGGT
The DNA here is from genome assembly GCA_001517045.1 of Pseudotsuga menziesii. Lineage (NCBI taxonomy): Eukaryota > Viridiplantae > Streptophyta > Pinopsida > Pinales > Pinaceae > Pseudotsuga > Pseudotsuga menziesii. The sequence continues at coordinate 446,927 of LPNX010748137.1, read as the reverse complement.
TGCATGAGAGAATATTGGAATGGTTGAGTCAGTATGATATTCCTCACATTTTTTATGTCTCACTCTCCATTTTTTGTGAAAAAAATAAAATCACCTTGGTGACTTAGGGCTTGAAGATATTTGTTTAAGTGTCAATAAGCATTTTGGAAGACCACTTTCAAATGCCTGCCAGATGTTGGGTGTATGTCAATAGGTTCATCAATTGGCATGGACTTGTTCTTTGTTAAAATGGCTATCCACTAGCCATAATTTCAAGCTGACTTACAATGGTCACATATGCAAAATATCAATCTACCAAAAGTAGGAAAAATACTATTTTGCATATTGAGAAACACAAGAAAATTGCCTAAGTGTTGAGAACGGGATTTTGAGAGGTCATTTGTAAATGATTTCCAAGGGTTGTCCTTGTGAAAATAAATTTATTAAATGTCATGGATCAAAGGCCACCTAGACCAGTTTTCCAACACTTAGCCATGTCCAAGAATTTCTCCAAGGTTTATCCTGAAACCCTATTTTGGCAAACTTATAACTTTCTCCTTAGAAATTATTAAGGAAAAATGAGACCATGGCTAGATAGCCAGTTCAAAAAGATATATCCTGATATGGTGGTGCAATAATTTTATTATGGCGGGCATTCTCTTAGAGTATTTTTGACTACTTTTTCATACTTAGTCAATTTCCAAAATTTCACAAAGTTTCCATATTTTTCCAGAATGATGTCAGATTACAACACTGACTTCCTGATAGCACCTGAACACCATTATGTCTCTTTCCAGCCTCACCATACATGCCACATAATCATACTTGGCATGTCATTACTTCCTTTGTCATTCCTTTTTCTTTCACTGAGTTTACCCTGCCATCATGTCTTTGGTTATCCTTTTGTCATTCATGGAACTCCTTTGACATCAATGACAATCACATTCAAATTGTATCATATATTATATAAATCTTTATTTTTTTAGTGAATTTTGTTCAGCGCTGTATGTACCTATATTGATTAATTAGTGTTAATTTGATTTTTTGGATGTTTCATGAATGTCATTAAGGCACGAATGGGCTTCCATGAGGAATGAAAATTTACCCAATGCAATTCAATAGGTTTCCATAATACGAGCACCTACAAATAGTTCATTTGTTTGATACAATGCATATCGGGAAGAACATAACAAAAATTTTATGGCGAATATTAGATGGAAGGACTGACAAAGAAAGAATTGGAAAGATTTGTAGTGACATCCAAGAAGCTAATCACGCATTGCAAAGTGTGATCATTAATTCTAATGGTGATGGCCGTCAATAGAATATTAGTCTTCCTTGGTGCTTGACGGAGCAACAAAGAAATATTGTAAAAGAGATCATTAGAAAAATCAAGTTTCCGACGAGGTTTTCATCTAACATAAAGAATATTTTAATGAAAAAGGGTGATTTTGGTGGGGTTAAAACACATGAATGGCATACATTCATTAAGGTAATTGTGAGTTCTTAATATATTTCCTCATTGGTATGCACTATTTTATTAATTTTATTCTCTTATTTGGAAATAAATAATAATTATGTGTTTTTTGATACAGTATGTCCTGCCTTTATCTCTCCCGGATGACTTTGATGACAACATAAAACAAATTATTTATGTTCTTGGAAAATACATGAGGTAAGTACTGTTTTATATCGAAAATGTACTTGGTCTGTGATTTGTAGCGGAACTTATTGACATATTATGTTTTTCCCGCAAATTTTATATATGGCTTGATATTATTTTATTGCATCATTTGTAGTTGGCTTTCCTCAAAACAAATCCATAAAGAAGATATAAGGTATTGGAAGAGAGAAATTCCTCGACTAATGTGTGAAATGCAACAATATCTACCTCTAGCATTTTTCAATGCACAAGAACACCACCTCATACACCAAGTTGAGGAGATTGAATTATGTGGACCGGTACACACAACGTCGATGTGGATGGTGGATAGGTAGTTGAAGTCGTTGAAGGATCTTGTTAGACAAAGAGCACGTCATGAGGGTTCTATGGTTGAGGGATAGATGGTATATCAATGATGGTGTATATTAGTGAATATCTACCTAAATTAGCAAAAAATATGAATGTGCCTCGCATTTGGAATATCAACTCCATCAACAAATTTGAAGGGGAGGTCCTATTAGGGAAAGGTACAATGAGGACCATGAAAGGTAATTATTAGATTTTGTGGAATTAATATATCATGTATTTTTCCAATTTTATTTTATCATACTGGTTTGTTATTTTTTTATTAATCCTGCATATTCAACTGTATTAAACTATGCATGTAATGATATCTAATTAATGATAGTGAATTGTTATCTTTTTCATATAGTTTCTTGAGTGTGGGATGCTTTAAATTTATACATTGCAAACAACCTTGATTGGATGGAGCATTGAATATTGTGAAGAATGCTTTAGTAGGTTATCATGGAAAGCGGTCAGTGAGATGATTAAAATATCTCATCGTCATCGACATCGATTTCCTGATCTTACATTGCAAAGGGAAGTTGATTTAGCCTATGGTTTAAAAAATAAAAAGGCAAGTAAATTGTTTACCCGCACTTTTCTAGTTACTTCCCATTTTTTCAATGTATTTCATTTGTTTAAGTTTTCAAATATATTTTATAAGCCCTATATGACATTTATTAATTCACAATGTATTTTTTACTTGTTGTCAATGTTGCAATTGAAACATCACAAGGCTATGTGGTGTAATGGTCGTAAATTTTGTATCAAAATGTTGTATGATAAGATGAAAACCTCGAATTGTGGGATAACTGCAGTGTTTAAGGTCGCCAATGTTTCCTCTAGAAGTGACAGACATCCAGAAGAAACTAAGAATAGGTACTATGGGCATTTAGAGGACATAATTGAGTGTGATTTTAATTCCTTTAAAATAGTTTTGTTTGAGGTCAAGTGGTACAGGCTACGGATGCATGAATGTGATCCTGAAAGAATTTTTATTGAGCACGCTAATGGATTTACCATGGTTAATACAAGGGGATTTGAACCAGGTAAAGAGCCTTATGTTCTTCCAAGTCAATGTAAGCAAGTCTTTTAATCAGAGGTACCAGGTAAAGCAGGTTGGTCATACGTTGTTAGATACGATCCAAGAGGAAGACCAGTAAAGTATAATCATTTAGATGATGAAGATAATCAAGAAGAAGAAGATGATGGTGATGATTCAGATCAAGAGAAGGTGGCTGCAGTCAATGTGTTCGATGAAGAAGTTGAAGAAGTTTATCATCCAAATGTAGTACACTATGATCTCATTGACGATGTCGATGACTATATTAGAGAATATGCCATTGATGATGATGTTGATGTGAATGAGCCTTTCATGAATATGTATTTTGAACCAGGTCCTGATACAGATGTTGAGTTGGATAAAGAAGAAGATGAATGATATTGAATTGTTGAAGAGTAGAGGCATGTGCTTATATCTTTTATGTCATGATGATATTTATATGTTTGTATTTCCAAATGCCTTTTTTATATTTTTTTATTTCCAAAGTGCATACCCAAGAAGAGCATTGATTTGTTGTTGAAAACCTCTTTGTGGGTAGAATTTGTGAGCCTAAAAAATCATTCTGTGAGGATAATTTGTGAGCCTGAAATACAGTATGCATGCATCACCTCACCTCCGCTTCGAACCTGGATAACCATGGTCTAACTTCAAACAGGGGCATCTAGCATGACGAGCGCATCCTCCTCTACAACCGTAGTTGAAACACAATCGTCCACAAATGATAAGGTAACAGTAAAAAAATTCCAGGAGAATTCTGATGCATGGAGAGATGCAAATATGTGGCCACTAGGTATGGAAACTATCCTGAGGAAAGTAGAATTTTTCTACTTTTTGTTGGGAATGTTTAGTTATGTTGATGAGGAGATAGATGAGGCAATTTCGAAATATGAAGCTAGGAATACATAAGTCATAATTTTTGGGAAGAGGGTATACCTCGACCATGATTTCGTTTCCCGAGCTACAAATATTCCGCACAGAGGGGGAGCGATTTTAAGCTCAAGGAAAACCCCCGGATAGGAGAAGAACCAGATGGCCAGTAAAATTTATGGGAGAGAAGTAAATGTTCCGGGGAATGGTTTAAAAATGCAATATGTCCCTCCCGGAATATACAAAACTTTGATTCATATTGTCCTTAGGACAATTCTGAATCATCACAGGGTTGACATTTCGGGTGAATGTATGTGGGTAGTGATACATTGGGTGGAAGATACACCTATAGATATTCCTTATCTACTGGCTAAGAAACTCAACTCTTCCCTGCAAAAGAGCCAATTAAGGAAGGTTAAATTTAGTTTCCTGGGCACACTTTAAAAAATTATTGATTTATGTCGACCCCATGCTACTGAAACGGATATTGGTGATATCAACCAGCATGGAAAACTATCTTTTTCAAAACCACCTGTTCATAAAACATACATTAGGAAACGTAAAAGTAGGGAACATAATGAGGAATTGCTAGTACATTCTCCTCAAAAAAACAAGGAATTAGTACAATATCCTAACCACCATGGGTAATTACCACTACACCCTGCTGAACAAAACGAGGAATCACTAGTACAAATTCCTGAGCACCATGGTGAATTATGAGTACAGTATCTTGATTTGGTCACAATAATGAAATTCGTGATACCATAACTTTGAAAGAGTTTAAGGGGCATGTAGATAGAGGTCATTGGGAGGAGGTGACAAAATGAACAAACTACTGCTCACTTTTCCATTCATCATGACATTCTTGATAGAATTCCCCCTAAACAGTTGGCAATTGAGTATGATTGTTCTTCCAAATTAGAATCAAGGGCTTCTGCTATGCATTTAGACATTGCATCATATAAGTTTGATAGTAGGTATGTCTTCATCCTATATGATAAAATGGAGTATTTAAAGGAACAAGCTTCCTATATATGCAATTGGGTGGAAGAGTTCTTGAGAAAAGATGATAATATTATACAATGCCTAAAATAGATAGCAACGTTGCAAAAGACAGTTGTGGATAATCATTTCAGAGCAGATAGAATTATAAAAGGGAAAGAAGAAATGGTTAAATTATTATCCAAAGAAGTAGAAAAAAACATTGATGGTGCTGAAAAAGCAATTCAGTCCCTGACGGTTGCGTATGAATAGGCTTTGGAAAAAGCTAATGCTGAAGCGAGTGAACTCAAAGAAGAGTTGAAAAAAAGACCACCTATTCTCAATGTACCACCAGTGAGGATAGAAATGGGTCCTTTACATGTAATGGAGAAGAAAATTAAAGAATATGAACAGGTAGTACAAGAATATTCGTTGAAGTTGAAAGAGTGGGATGGAAGCCATGGAAAAAAAGTTGGAGAATTAGAATCAATAATTTCTGATTTGAGAAAAACCATTTCTAGGAAAGATGATGAGCCAAAAGGAACAAGGTTAGCAAGGATATCTGAAACTTTAAAACTTAAAAAACAAAGTAGAGGAAAAAAATTCCCAATGAAGAAGGTGGTGAGGGTGAAGGTAAGGGTAAGGGTAAGGGTAGAAGGAAAAATACACCTATAGGTACAATGTCCTTAGAAGAGTGAGAGAAGTCCTTAGAAATTCAAGATAAGATGCTACAAGGAAGCTTCTCAGTGAGCCTTGCACTAGGTTATTTGTATGGCTCATCCCCGTTACATAAAGAAATGAAAGAGAAGATGGCCAGGAAAGATGCAAAAATAAGGGACCTGGAATCAAAACTCTTAGAAGGTAGAAAAGTTCAACATTTGGGATGTGATATGGAAATTCAAACACTTAAATCCACAATTGCTGATTTGGAGAAGGAATAAAAGGGACAGCTACTGCGATGAGTGAAATTCCTGTCCTTCCCAACGAGACAGAATTGAGGGAAAAATAGCAGGAGAAAGAAATACATAATCTTAAACATGAATTGACTAAAGTTAAAAATCAGTTGAAACATACTAGAGACAAATTGGAGGTCAAGGAAGAACAGGAATCAACAAAGTATAAGAAAAATGTGGAAATGTTGAACAAACTGATGGCGGAAAAAAATGATTTGCTTGAAATTTTAAAAAAAGTTTCATAGAGAGTTAAAGAGCTTGAAAATAAATCGCAATAAGTGCCTTGTCCAACTTCAGAACAATTACAGTCCTCTACGAAAGGCAAGAGAGACAATTCAGATTTGTCTTATGCTCAAGAGGATGGATTGCAGCCATCTCTGAAACATGATAGACATGTATAAATCAATGTATATATGTACTTATCGACAGTTAATGAAAAAAAATATTTGTATGATGGAGTTTTTTATTTATCGGCATATAATGAAAAATGCTTTTTAGTTGGCATATCAATGTATATATGTATTTATCGAAAGTTAATGAAATTTTTTTTTGTATGATGTAGTTTTGTATTTATCGGCATATAAGATAAAATTATAGAGAATTCATCTCTGAATCCAATGTTTTCAGTGATCAATATGATACTGCTTGTAGGTTGTGAAAGAAAGCATCAATCTCTTCGAAATAAATTAAATTTATGTATGTTAATTAAATAATAAACTATGGTTTTTTTATGTCTCTTATTTATTTTATCTTTTTTTAATTGACTGGCTGAGCAATCTCTATTTAAATCTCTGTCTTATGTGGGCATCTGAAAAAAAAAAAAAAAATTAGTATATATTTTTAAGCTATGTGTGGGCAAACTCATACAATGTGTGAACATGATTTTTTTTCAAAATGGAAGGTTAATTTTTCACTGATGTGACCTCCATAGGGAATACTAAAACCATGACTAGATAAACACTTCAACAAGGAACAAATACATGTCATTTGATGAATTAATTGGCACACACACATCATCTGGTGGGCATTTGAAAATAGCATTTTAAACTACATATTTACCACTTGGACAAAATTATAAAACCATAAGTCAACGTAAGAGATTTTTATTTTCACCAACTCTTGAACTAATGGCACCAAATGATGTAGTACATCCCATTCAGCACAACCAAACTGATTTCCCCTTCAGACTCATCTTCTTCTGAGTTGGGTGGGCATTTTGATGGACTGGAGCAAAACAAGCCAGGGGGCACTTTTGGCATACTGGTAACTTCATATTTAGAGATTCTTTTGGAAAAAATAATGATGTGTTTAAATGCACCAATCAAAATTCTAGAGACCCATACCCTCAGAACAATTTAATCCATCAACTACTGGAAATGGCAAGAATTTTACTGAGGTCACTTACACATTTTTACCAAAATTTTTATTAAACCCCAGGTCAACGTGATGATATTTTTATTTTCATCCAATTTGAGGTGTGAGACACCCAATGGGTAGAGGCCAACATGTTAATTCCATCAGGACGACTTTCATCCTCTGAAGCTTCTTTGTCTCTCCTCGGTAGACATTTTCTTCTTATAATGAATTATTGTGGACATTTTCATAACGCAACTGCTTTAGGGAAGTTTTTCATCACTTAGTCAAATTCCAAAAATTATCATACTCTTGCAAACCACTATCAGAATGTAACAAAGACATCATGAGACATTAGGACACCGACATGTGTCTTTCCAACCTCATCACATCATGAGACTCATATTTTTGTCATCTAACCATCACTAAGCAAACCGAAGGTATGGCTGGATAGCCAGTCCACTAGGAAACAAGACCATGTCACCTTAGAATTTACGAAGACAACCTGATTCTCTAGCGGGAATATCAAAATAGATTCTTAGCTTCTTTTGAGCATCAAAACATATTTCTTCCTATTTTGGCATACTCCTATTTCACATGTGTGAACACCCTATGGAGACCTGAAGGTATGAGCAGATGGAAAACTTACCAAAGAATGGATACATGAAAATTGATGAATTTACTTGCATAAATAAATCCCTTGGCGGGCATTTCCAACTGACCTCTCAAACTCTTGTTCTTAACACTTAGTCAATTTTTCATGCTTTTGAATATGCAAAAAAGTTTTTCTTCTATTTTGGTAGATTGCTATTTTCCTCATGTGGTCACCATAAGAAAAACTAAGAACATGGCAAGATATCCAGTTCATCAAAGAAAAATCCCATACCCTCAGATAAATTTATCATCATCAGGACAATCTCTGGCGAGAATTTTCGTGAAGCCACTAAGGCAGTTTTGCTAGTACTTGAATAGTGCAAATATGGTTGGGAGGCACTGTTGGCAGGTTGAAATCTTCCTCCATACAACACTATAGAGACTCACATTCTCAATACATTTTTCAAATCATCCTATGAGGCATGGCGGTCATTTCCTTAAGGCTACTTGGGCAGATTTAACACCAATTCCATACTTCAGACAAATTTCTCAATTTGCACTAATCTGCCTAAAACACCCTTTTGGTAGCTCCATAACTTTTTCTTCATCCACTTCCAAGACAATCTAAATACATGGCCAGGTAGGCCAAAGACCAATCTACAAGACCAATTTACCCTAACCCATAATTTAGGGTGGGCAACTTTCTGAGGCTACTTAGCCATTTTTGCATCCACTGGTGAAAAACCCTGTTTTGGCAGGCTTGTATCTTTCTCCTCAAGAAAGTTTAAAGAAAATTCAAATCATGAATAGGTATCCAAACCAAATAGCTATATAACGGTACCATGGTGCAGGCATTCTTCTCAACCCATGAATTGTGGTGGGCATTCTCGTAAGGCTACTGGGACCAATTTTGACTAAGGATGTTGGGACCAATTCTCTTAAGGATGCTGGGACCAATTTTGACCACTTTTCTGAAAATTTTCCTCATGGAAGGGTGGATTTTTTATATTTGGGTGTTCTCATTGTTTTTTTCATGGAAACCTTGGTAATTTCGACATGGCAACTCAAGGTAAACTCTATTGTTGTTGTTTTTCTTCAAGAGCTTTTTACCTTGGATATTTTAGGGTTTGGTGTAACTTGGGCATTTACAGGTATGGTTGTTGCTGGAGCGATGGTTCATTATTTTTCATAGGGTGGTGTCTTAGATATCTTGATTCCACAACTACAGTTGGCTCAAGTAAGTGATTTTCTTTTCCTTATGAGAATTGTAGATTGTAAAGTGTAACCCTGAAATATTTTATTTCGCTTTTGGCTTTTATGAATTTATCTATGAAAATGAGGGTTGTTGTTATGCATCCCCAAGTTCTATTTTTCATCCTTACATCCATGTGATATACAATGAGCAATGCTAATTGAATATATACATATCAACAACAACCACAAGCCCCATTATCATGATAAAGATGAGAGAAACTCAATGTATGAAAATGGAAACCACTTGTAACTCAATAGGCAATAAGCTAATTGGTGGCTAATTCACTAAAAGTTAAGCTTCATAAGGAATTCTACCATGAGCAACAATTTTTTTATAGATTTCTACATCTATTCGATTTACCTCCTAAGAGAGTGATAGAGTATGGTTTACTATATGTTCACCTTTATTCAACTTGGATCAATGCAACCAATAATATTGGTGTGAAAGATGAACAAGTCACACTAAATGAAGAGGAACATGTTATCACCCAGAGTGTACCCAGCTGTGAAAGGCAGATCCTGGGGTAACAGAAAAAACCACTTTAGACTATATTTCTGACCCAAAACAGTCAAAGAGGGATCTCTCACTATTTACAGAGTTTTCATACGCAAGATATTCAATCAAAGACAAGTCAGAAGGTCAGATTTCTGAATAGAACAAGTTTGTTTTTATAAAGTATGGTGGGACGATCATGGAGGGGACCATTGGGAAATGGAGTCAACAATCCGGTCTAAAATATGTTGTAGGAGGTAAGGAATCATGAAATTTTACGGACAGAGGCAAGATAGTCATCCATCCTTAAATATGGAGATATTTAGCAGTTGATTAGCATATAGGATAAAATAGTCCATCACGCAGAGCACCTAACCAGGGTGAATTCTACATGACTTTAGAAGAAAATGTTTGAAAATGCTTGAACAATGGGCCGAGAGAATACAAGACGAATTCTGGCCCATATACACTAATTCTCAAACATGAAAAGCAAATACAAACTGGAATGAAAAACAAGATAAATGATTCACGTAAAGAAGTTACTTATTAAAGAAAAAGACGACACAGGAATCTCTACCATGAAAGGATTATCATTCCTATGCAATTTTATTCATATCTGGAAAGCTTGAAATACGTTACAGTGGATAGCCTCTTCTCTTGAAAATTCCCAACCCTTCTCCCCTATGTGGGGAGAAATTTCTACTATCTCAATCCCCAAGGTTAATCCTCGAAACAGGATATGAAATTTTTTACAGTCATAATCAACTAATAACAACTTAGAGAATGGTACTACTACCACAGTTTACATATATTAAAACATACATTATGGAGCTAATGTGTGTGCTCGGTATGGATGGCATCACGTTGCTTTTGTTTCTAAGCTTGCAGGTCGTGAAAACGACGTTAAGGATGCTTCTGATGAATCATTGTTGATTGGGATTGACCACTCATTTGTCTGTCAAATCAGCAATGTGCCCTTCCCTGGGTGCATGTTTTGTGCTCAAAGGAACCTTTATGCATGGTTTCCAGACTGGAAAAGGAGTTTATATCTTGTCCATGTAGCTTAGCCTTCTCCACAACCCCCCTCTGTCCTGGTAATACTGTTGTATGAGGGGACTTGGAGAAGGGAAGCTTTGTACTCCCCTCCTCCCAAGGCGCAGGTTATCCTATAGTTCATACAGTGGGGGTGTCTTCCACCTCCTCACCACCTCAGAAAAAGTTGGCAACTGGAGTTCACAAACGAGGCGATGAGGAATTTGGACACCCACCACCCCAGGATGAGAATTCACTCCGACTTATTGTTGTTAAACATGGTCACCATGTACCAAGACTTTGGAAGCCATGATTTCTTCCAAGGTTTCTAGGGAGACACTCCCAGGATAGGAAAACCCAGGCACCACATAGCGGGAGGTACAACTATTCGAAAACATTCAAAGTGCTTCACATCCAGACCCCGATGGTTGGCGCTTTCCTGGTGTGAAAAAATAGGGCGACATATGAGCATGGAACCATAAACACCCCGAGACTGGAAAGCTTCTCAAAGAATATCACCATTTCAACTCTTTTAGAATTCTCAGAATCTCTTAGCAGAATAACACTTCAAGCATTGTCTCTAATTACTAATTCATCTTATGCATCTTAATCCTCCTAGGAAGGTGGTGTTTATATAGGGTGATGAAGATGAATATGGATACAGAGATGACTAATCATCATAATGGAATTACGAGTGGACACATGGGTAGGGATCTCTATTTTCTGCTGAGAATCTAGTCATGCCGCCTCCTTTGATGTTGCATTGTTGTTCACATGGATCACGATGTTTGGACATGACATTCTTTTCCTTTTCACTTATGCTGATGATGGTGTTCGGAACTGTTTTGTCCAGCCACATCCCTTTGCTTCATGTGGAGGCCAAGTTCGTCGCTTCAAATATCTAAACTTCATGATCTCCCACTGTTTTCTACGCAAGACACGTGTCGGATCTCTGGAGTCGAGAAGGTTGGTGATGCTTTGGACATGATCTTCACCTAAGGGGTGTCACAAATAGAGTCGAGGGATATGATTATTGGTCATCTCATACATGAGGACATCCTTTCTATACCAGACCTGACTAGGACACGACCTTAACCAGGTTGAACGGCTCCAAAGTCCAGACCATCGATCTGAGCTCACCATGTATCCATCGTACATGTGTACATGGCCTTCCCTCTTCGCTATTTCAGAAATACTTAGAGGATTTGAGGATTCCTTTTCAATCTGAGCCTTTGGTATGTAGTGTCTTCGCACTAGGATCCAACCTTAACCACTTGAACAGCTCGATTCAGGAGAATCAACGTCAACCATTGATCAGTTAACCGCCTTCATCGGGACCGTTCGATTTTGGAGACTTTAACATTTCGGCAATCCTCCCTCTTTCAATCAATTAGGCACCTTCACATCTCGTAATTTACCACATTCATTAATCAAATTCGTGTGCTCGGTTTGGATGGCAGCACGACATTTCTGGTTGTGAACTCGTGGGCAGTGAAAACAACGTCTCAGGATGCTTCTGGTGGCTCATTTCTGATTAGGCTCGACCACTTTTCCATCTGTCGATTCAGAAACGTGTCCTTTCCCTTTGTGTTCATTCCATGCTTCAAGGAACCTTTTTGCATGGGCTCAAATATGGAAAAGGAGTTTATATCCTTTCCATGCTCATCTTTCTTCACATATTCCCCCTTGATTCTAGAAGAAACAAGCCTCTGCAGTGGCTCTTCATTCAAGTACTCCTCACCACCTCAAAAAAGGTTGGTAGATGGGGTGCATGAAAGCTATGATGAAGACCTTGGGCCCTTGATGCTCTAGTATGAGCATTCACTCCCATAGAAAACAAATGCATCTCTCAAAGTGGTGTACGACGTCTGTTTAATGATGGTTGGTGCTTCCCTAGTGTTAAAAACCAGGACTATAGATGAGCATGGAATCAAGCTCACCAACCAACTACACACCCATACTAATAAGATTCTTCGACTAGATTTCCATTGCAAACATATCAAAATCCTCAGAACCTCTTGGAAGAATGATACTGCGAGCTTTCTTCTACACTAGCTCATCCTATGCACCTTAATGGCTCTGAAAGGTGGTGTTTATATAGGATTGGAAAACTGGACAAGGGGATGACCCATCAGCATTTTTGCACATTTCATCGTCAAGTATCCTGGTTGAACATACGCTTCAGTTCATATGGAATGGACATGTTGTAGCCCTTTCTCTCCTATGACAACGATACCAGAACCATTCTTTTGTTGCATTTCCCCTGCTACGTGTGGCAATCACATTCATTGTTCCACTTCTTAGATTTTCATGATATCTTTCTGAGTTCACATGCCGGCCATATGATGTGTATCTATTTTTGGGTGAGATGGCATTGCCATGGAGATGATTTATCCAATGGGTGTACCACAAATGGCATCAGGGAAATCAATTAAATGTCAAGAAGGAAGATCGTACGTGAGGGTGTCTTCTCCACTTAGATTTTTTTATAGTTTTTTATGTTGCATAACCCTCGTGTTTCTCCATGCAGTCAGTGTCATAGATCTGTTCATCTTTGCGATCTAAGCCCTCGATCCACCAAATATTCATACCCAAAACTCAACACTATCAACCTGCACAGCTTGATTTGGGGAGATCAATATCAACCATCGATCTCTAAACTACCTTCATTGGGACCTCTCAACCTTGAGAACTTTAACATTCTGTTAACCCTTTTTCATCTAAACAAGTGAGCAACTTCTGATCGTGGAATGCTTCTCACCCGTTGATCTACCCAACATCTTGTTCTGACCATAGATCTTCGCAGCTCCTACCACTTTCCATGGATCAAATTCGTAACTTTCTCCACGCTAGTTAATCAATCCACAGAATTTTTTGAGACCGCAAATCTATCTCCGCCTTCATCTCAACCATCTGATTTTCTCGCTGACGATGATGATGATGATGATGATGATGACGACGATGATGATGATGATGATGACAACGATAATGATGATGATGATGATGATGATGATGATGACAATGATGATGAGGATGATGATGATGAAAATGATGATGATGATGAAGATGATGAGGAGGAGGAGGAGGAGGAGGATGAGGATGAGCATGAGCATGACAAGGATGATGATGATGATAATGAATATGTTGATGATGATGATGATGATGATGATGATGATGATGATGGCGGTGGTGATGAAGATGATGAACATGATGAAGATGATTATGAGGGCGATGATGAAAATGATGATGCTGACAATGATGAAGATGTTGATTAGGAAGAGGGAGATGACGATGATGATGATGAGGATGATGATGATGATGATGATGATAATGATGATGATGATGATGAAGATGATGATGATGATGATGATGATGAGGGTGATTATGAAGACGATGAGGATGAGGATGAGGATGATGAGGATGATGATGATGACTAGGATGAGGATGATGAATATGATTATCATGATGATGATTAGGATGAGGATGATCATGATGATGATGATGATGATGATGATGATGATGAAGATGATGATGATGGTGATGGTGATGATGATGAATATGCTGATGAAGAAGATGATGATGATGATGAATATGTGATGACAAGATCCTTACCTTGGTCTTCACGAAATTGTTATGAGCTTCACCAACATTATAATAGAATGGTTATGAGTGATTATTCACTCCTATAAAGAATGCACTTTATGGAACTACCAAATTGCTCAGTTTGGATCTTCCTCTTTTAAGACACTAGAAAAGGTCCATAAGTCTTGATTCTTCATGTGCACAAATCTAAGAACATGAGGCTTCACAGGGCCCAAAAAGTTATATTTTTTTTACTACTTCCTTGGATCATATTGAATTGTCAGATTAGTCCTTGGAATGGGTGTTAGGAGCAATCCTTAATTTTTCACTCAATTGGCTACTCCCCCTATCATGTAGACATATTCATTCACTGAGCTCCCCCTAAAATTGCGATGATGAAGATGATGATGAAGATGATGATGATGATGATGATGATGACGAATATGATGATGATGATGAAGATGATGATGATGATAATGAAAATGATGATGATGATGATGATGAATATGATGCTCATGATAATGGAGATGCTGATGAATTGGATAATGATGATGTTGATGATGAAGATGATGATGAAGATGAAGATGTTGATGATGATGATGATGATGAAGATGATGATGGTGATAATGAATACATTGATGATGAAGATGATGATTATGATGATGATTATAAGGAAGATGACGATGATGAAGAAGATCATGATGACGATGATGACGACGGTGATGATGATGATTATGAAGATGATGATGATGATATTGATGAAGATGAAGAAGATGATGGTGATGATGATGACAAGGATAATGGTGATGATGATCATCATCGTTGTTGTCATCATCACCATCATCTTTGACGTCTTCATCGTCGTCATCATCATCATTGTGTTCGTCCTTGAAGGGAATTATGTATAGGATCTCACTATAAGCAATGCAACCAATACAAATTATGACAAAATCCTAGTTAAATTAAATTAAATTAAATTAAACTACACTAAATTAAAAACATAGAGTTGTTTAACTATAATTAATTTAAAATGCAACAAAATATAAAATATTCAAATAAAAAAAATAAAAATAAAAATAAACAAAAGATAAATAAAAAAATAAAAAAACAAAACAAAACACAAAATATAAAATATGCAAATAAACAAACAAAAAATGTAGAATTCAAAAACACCCACTCACTAGCTCATTAGAAAAACAGCAACGAACAAGTTCACTCCCACGCACTAGTTAATTAGCAGCATCCAGAGAACTGGTAATTTGATGAGCAGAGCAGTGGTAAATCGAGGAGCAGGGGATACCAGTCTAGAAGATACTGGCGTTCCCAGTGGAGGCAATCCGGCCACATTCCAAAGGATAACAAAACAATCTGGCTGCAGTCCAGAGGATACCGACATTCCCAGGGGAGACAATGCAATCACAGTCCATAGGATAACAAAGGGCCCAATGAATTATGTAAGCCCATTAACCCTAGAAGCGTAGGAATTTGGGAAAAATACGTCAAATTTCTGAACCAATACAGATTCAGTACAGTCATACTGAAATTATAATTTTTTTGCTATGCCACCATCGCTTCTATTATCGGTGGATCTAGTAAGGGTTTTCTATTATTGAAGTGTCTGAAGCTCCTCCCCAAATTTGGGGAAAAGACATATGGGTTGACCACTGGAAGCCAGTCGGGCTCTTGTATAGTTTTATGAATTATGGCACAATTTGCAAGATTTTGTAATTTTATTCTATTTAATGGTCCAGAATAGTGTGCAGAGTCCTGTAGGAGCTATAATCTGAACTGGTTCAACCAATTCTGTTGAAACTTTGAACCTGAGACGTGTTTATTCTAAGCATTTAATTTTTATTTAATAATTAGTTTTACCTCGATTATGGCACAAATTACAAGCTTTTGTTATTTAATTCTATTATATGTCGTAAACATTCTATAGAGTGCAAACTTGTGTAATCTTATTCTATTTAATGGTCTAGAACAGAGTCCTCTATGAGCTATAATTTGAACCGATTCTGTCGAAACTTGAATGTGAGACCTCTTTCTCCTTTAAAGACGCATTTAACTTTGCTTTGATGGTCAGTTTTACATGGATTATGGCACACTTTTCAATATTTTGTGATTTATTTCTATTATGGGTCTAAAACATTTTGTAGAGTGCCATAGGAGATGCAATTATAATGAATGGGTAAAATTCAACCTAAGACCTATTTCTCCTTTAAAGAAGCATTTTATTTTATTTGTATGCTCACTTTTACCTGAATTACAACACGCTTTGCAAGCTTTTCCCATTTACTAGTTTGGATTTTGGAACAATGTATAGTTCTATGGGACTCGTGGGCTATAATTTGAATTGAATCCATTAAGTTGACCCTCATACCTCTTTCTTTTTTAAAGACACATTTGATACAAGTATTATTTTTCAACGACACTTATATCTTTTTGCCTCTCTTTGGTATATACCATGGTAGTTAGTGTGGTCACCTTTGTTTGGCATATCTCAAAGAGTTTGAAGGTTATCAAGAATATTGTAGCCTGCGTGTGTCTTCATTAAACCCTCTACGATCATTTCTTCCTTAAATATATGTTGTGTAATTTCGATCACATCATATCTTCTAAAATACTATCCTTAAATCCTTCTCAACATATGCAGAATTCCCTTTATAACTTTATGTTTATTAATTTCCTATAGCTTACTCTTTTATTTCACCAAGACTGTACATGCATACTTTTCTAACTTTCGGCAAACTTATATTTTTCACATCTTGACCATCTTTAAACAAACTGAGGGCATGGCTAGGTATCCACCTCAACTAGGAATAAGACCATGTCACCTTAAAACCTTACTGACAAACACCCAGTCTCTGGAAGTCACTTTAAAATGGTCTTTCAAACTACTCAATTCAACACTTAGTCAATTTTGTCAGACCCGAGTCATTATTGTGCTAGGAGGAATTTTGGCAGACTCATATCTCACACGTGTGAACATCTAGAGGGAAACGGAGATAATGAGTGGATGGCCAGATCATCAAAGAATGGACCCATAACATCTGATGAATTTATCAGTTAAAGAGCTGACTCTGGCCTGTATTTCCAAATGGGCACTCAACCTCCTGTTTTCAACACTCAGTCAATTTTTCATATTTTTGGATATGCAAGCTAATATTTTTACCTCTTTTGGCAGGCTGATATTTTTATCATGTGGTCACCATAAGAAAAACTAAGAACATGGATGGATAGTCAAATCATTAAAGAACATGCCTATACCTTCTGATGAATTTATCATCACTCAGACAAGCTTTGGCGGGCATTTCAAAATACCTCTTCAACCTTGTGATTTGACATTTCATCAATTTGTTTAAACCCTAGTTCTCAAAGGTGATTTCAAATTTTCATCAAACTTAGAGTATAAGACATCCAATGGATGGAGGACAACCAGATGAATCCATTAAGACCAGTTTCATCCTCTAGAACTACTTTCTCTCTCCACGGTGGGCATTTTACTTAAGTATGATGTAAAAGCTGCTTAAGACCCTGTTTTGGCATATCCATAATTTCTGCCTCAGGTACTTTTAGGTCAAAGTAAGAACATGGTCAAGTAGACAACAAAGCCACCTTTAGGATGCCCATATGGTATGGGCATTTCTTTCAACCCACAAATTATGGCAAGCATTCTCCTAGAGCAACTTGTCTAATTTGACCAAAAAGAACTTCTTTTGGGAGGCTTGTATCTTCTTCCTCAAAGAGTTGTTCTGAGAAATGGTGCCATGGTCGAATAGATACTTCAACCAACTATGGGATGACAATCCATGGTGGGAATTTTCTCCTTCTTATGAAATATGGTGGGCATTTTCATAAGACTACTACTTTAGGACAATTTTTCACTACTTAGTCTTTTTCCAACTTTATCATACATTCATATGCCCATCAATAGTTCTTTTGTCATTATAGAACATCTCTAGGATATGTCTGTCCACAATCATCAGTTCACCAAGTGTCACCAATTCTCCATTCATATATTGACATCAATGCCAACACATTCATCTTCCATATTGCCAACAATGATTCCCAAGAGGATGGAGAAGAGAGGTTACCCATCATCATCTCAACCTGAATATGTAACTTAGCTGTTTCTAAAGCCTTGGATATTGATGGGTCATCATTAGTGAAACTCTCCCATTGAAGTGATAAGGATTTGAATAACATGGCCTTTTTATGGGGTCCAGTGATCTCTTACTTATCTCAGATCGAAACTGAATATTATTTTCCATATACTATACCTTTTCCTATTGTTTCCCTTGGCTTTGAGGTTGAAACTATAGAGAAATGACAGTTGTAGGTCTCATCCATTTTCACAAGAAATCAATACGTAGTTACTACTTATGTTAATTCCTAATGAATAATGAATGACATGTTACACTTTGGAATGTTAGTTCCTAATGAATAATGAATGACATGTTACACTTTGGAATGATGATCATATAATCTTTTTTTTTTAAGTTAAAATTGCATGTTTTTTGTATTTATAAGATTCCTATTCTCGTATTTTAGTCGTACTTTATTTTTTTGTTACGTACTTTTTTTGGATCGTATCTGAATTCGTACTCAAATATTACTACTATGGTTTTGGCTGTTTATTTCGTATTTTCTGAGGATTTATATGAAATATAGACCGTATTTGAGGTGAAAAATGACCCATGACGGGAATTTTTCCCGTCAAATGCCATCCTTGAACCCATCCATCTCCTGTTTGATAGAGAACGGGCCTTAACCATACCATAACGACCAAACAAATTCAGGATTTCCCTGTTGCAGAACACCGTAGCAATGGTAAGAAAATGGTCTTCGATAGTGTAAGATGCTTCAGGGTTGTTATAAGATGATTTCAGATACAACATCACCCTAAACGCATCCATGTGAAAAACCACTCAAGACTACCTATAATTAGTCTAAATTTGGTGGCATTTCACAATGTTATCCTATTTAAAAAAAATCAGGCACGTAGTTAGAGAATGAGTACCTTGCACGAGGAAACTTGCATTTCAAACCACTGTGGAAGAGGGAGTGTTAGACTAACGTCATCGAGTTTCAGTGGGAAATCCATGAATGAAGCAATATGATCACCGCCCGTTCCAAATTAAATCCCCAACATGATCTATATGAGGGGGAATCCCATACCTCTTTGCATGCATTAACTAGTCAAGTGGCCCAAGAAACACACTTCTATATCCCTGTTGTGAACAAATTCCAAACCAAATCAAATCATGTCTTATACTTAAAAATAATTCAAATATAAATAACTCTAAAAGAAATTACACCTTTTAGAGAAAAATAGCTTTTGGTAAAGCGTTTGGGAAGAAAAAACTTTTGATATTAAAACATTATAAGTAAATATATTTGCACGCTAAATTATATCTGCTTGGTAGTTTATATTCTTGTTTTATCAAGTGTAGGTACCACAAAATAGGTGTCTATAAGATATATCTTCCTCGAGTGATGGTGAAGATATACTAGGAGAGGTTTAAAGTGATGCGTGTTGTACTAGATCTACCGGTTCTATATCAACTAGATTTGAAAAGGTAAGGAAAATATTTCGTAGACACGTGCAATATTTTATTGCCAATGGAGGGTCATGTAATTATGATGCTAAGAGCATAGGTGACATTGAGTTTCCCTTGAGGTATAGACATCTAGTGCAATGATGGGACCTAATAAGCTACCTCAAGTGGACACAGATTTCTTCATGAATGGGAGGATGTATCGCATTTCTCCTTCATCCTTACATGGATTGGGGATATTTACCATGGATGGCATAAAGGTCAGCTATGGCACTATAACTAAATTGATGGAGTATGTAGGACCATTATATAGATACAATAACTGGTTGATCTTGTTCTAATATACTCGAAGTACGAGGAGATACGTAGTTGCTGCAAATTATATACAACTAGCAAAACACAATAAAAACAAAGGGGAGACTATGTATACTGATGGGAGACCAAAAGCATCTGGAAACGTTGTTGTCTTTGTAAATCGTACATGGCCAGTGACGGAAACTAAGAAACTGAATTGAAAATTTTAGGGACGCGAAGAACATAGTATATTTGTATGTGCAACAAAAACAATACTTCCAGGTGAAGAGTTGTTGATCGATTACAACTTAAATCGAATAGATGTGGCTTCCACGGTCTAGGGTAACCGTGGAAGGTCACACGCTATGCCTCATCATGTAAATGCTATATATAGTAACTAAACATGACTACAATAACTAAATGTTTTAATTTTTTCTGTTAACATTATATTTACACCATTGACATTCGCTTTTTTCATGCATATTATGAATATTTCCATGTGATAACATGCTTATTGCATTGTTATGCTTATTTCATTTTTTTATGTTACAATTATTGACTCAACTTTTATTGATTGATTTATTTTGTCAGGGTTGTAGCAATGGAAATCCACATGCTTCTTCCATGGTCCAAGGTGACCGTGGAAGGTCACAATCTATGCCTCGTGAGGTAAATGTTAAATATAGTAAATAAATATGACGTCAATAACAAAATGTTTCGATTTTTTCCGTTAACATTCGATTTTCACTGTTACCATTTACTTTTCTCGTGCTTATTGTGAATATTTCCATATGATAACATGCTTATTATGTTGTGTTAGGGGTATGCTCATCCCCATGGAGTAGAACATGTATCTCCTCCTTCGAAGGTAAAAGTAAATATTATTGCAGTATCTCATTTTGTTTATGTTACAATTATTGACTCAACTAAATATAGTAACTAAATATGAATACAATAACTACAATAACTAGAAACTCCAACCCCAGAATATTTCCATGTGACAACATGCTTATTACACTGTGGCAGTGGTCTTCCCATGGTCATCATGGAACAGAACATGTGTCCTCTACTTCCATGGTCCAGGGTAACCATGGAAGGTCACACTCTGTACCCCATCAAGTAAGTGTTAAATATAATAACTAAATGTTGATATTTTTTATGTTAACATTCAATTTCCACTATTACCATTCACTTTTTTCGTGCTTATTGTGAATATTTCCATATGATAACATGCTTTTTACACTGTGGCAAGGGTCTTCTCATCGCCATGGAGAAAAACATGTATCTTCTCCATCTAAGGTAAAAGCAAATATTATTGCAATATCTCATTTTTGTTCATGTTACAATTATTGACTCAACTAAATATAGTAACTAAATATGATTACAATAACTAGAAACTCCAACCCCAAAAGATTTCCATTTGACAACATGCTTATTACACTATGGCAGGAGTCTTCCCATGGTCGTCATGGAACAGAACGTGTGTCCTCTACTTCTGAGGTAAAAATAAATATTATTACAATATCTCATTTTTTATTATGTTACAATTATTTTCATAACGTTTATTTATTGATTTATTGTTTCAGGGTGGCACCGGTGGAAAGGAACCTACTGCTTCCATGGTCCAGGGTGACCGTGGAAGGTCACACTCTGTGCCCCGTCTGATAAGTGTTAAATATAATAACTAAATGTTTCAATTTTTTCTGTTAGCATTAGATTTCCACTATTTACATTCACATTTTTCTGTGCTTATGGTGAATTATTGATTGATTTATCATGTCAGGGTGGGGACTATGGAAAGGCACCTGTTGCTTCCATGGTTCAGGGTGACCATGGACAATCACCCATTAGAAGTATATTAGTATGGGGTGACCGTGGGAAGTCACCGGCCACAACACCGCATCAGGTAAGTGTTATTTCTTAATAGTAACTAAATTTCATTACAATAACAATGTTTGAATGATGTTTAAATTATTTTCTTAATTTTATTGTTTGATGAATTTAGTCCAATGCACTTGATCTGGGTGATGAGGAGCTTGAGGATGAAATTTACTATTCCATAGACCCTATGGATACTATAAATAAGGCCCTAAAAAATGAAAACATAGAAATGATTTCTTTGGTTTGCATAAGGCCCGTGACATAGGAGATCAGAGCAAGGATTGAAGAGCTGAAAGAACAAATAAAATATTATGGGGTAAGTGGAATCTTCATATTTTTTTAAGCTATGACATGTTTTCATATCTGATATTATGTTTTCTATTTTTCCAAGTGATCTAATAAAGTAAATTTTTTTGTTTGTAGGATTTTTTACAACCCGCGACTAGAGAAATTGCCGAGACAGGTATAGGTAGCAGTGATGCTCCAATGCAACAACAGCGCCGACAAAGCAATGTACAAATGAGGATTTTTGACACTTCTGCAGTTGGCCTCAAATCCATTGATGAGGGCACTAATTTTGATCAGCATGACATGCCGGAGCATGAAGAGATAGAGCCTATGAATCCACATGACTCCGGAGATGAACCTATTGTAGATGACCAGGAAACTTTTCCTGGAGCAGCATGAGTTAAAAGAACCGGATCACTAGATATCACCTTTCTGGGGGATGAAGCTTGTGTTTTGATCAATATTCAAAATATTGCAGCTATTTATTAATTAATTTATTCATTTTAATCATAAAATTGAAATGTACATACGCTGAAATTATTATAAATTAATGGATTACACGTTTCTACAGGAAACAATGTTTTCTATAGGAATTTGAATGACAAATCATTGGAGTTGTTTGGTCCCACCATTCGCACATGGTGGAATAGCCAAGATAGCACAAAGAGAGATATATTGATAGACCACATGCTAAACTTGTTCAGCAATACATTCAAAAAGAAATTGGTTGCACAGTTAGCCAGCAAGAATTTAAAATATACTAGGGCCCAATATAGGGATAAATTGCAACTTGACCTCAAGCATGAGCTCCCTCCCATGGTTCCATAGAAAGAGTGGAAGGCACTCATAGAGGATGCAAAGGATAACTTGCTAAAAAGACAAGGAAAACAACCATGGCCTAGAAAATAAAGGTACAACACATCATCTTTTTAGTGAAATATGCTCATTTATTTTTTTTCTTTTTTGTTTTAAGCAATAATTCTGATACCTAACGTTTTTCAAAATTTTCATATATAGGCTACCAGAAACCTCCAAAGCAACCAAGTCTAGAGTGGAAAATCATAGGCAACATAGACTGGGCCAGGGTGGCTATAGAAAACTAAGAGCCTGAATCGTAAGAATTAAATGATTAACTGTGGGGAATATTTATTTGAAAGTAGCGAACAAATATCTGTTGTTGATACTGGAAATTTTATATGTGTTATGCATTGTAGGGAAATACATTCCAAGATGCTTTTACCGAGGAAGACATGAAGCTTGGTTTCAAGTATGGTTTTAAAAGTGTCATTGAGTATCGAAAAAGCTTGGGGCAGACTCCAATCTCCCCAATGACGCAGATGCAGGTAAATAAAATGAATAAGGACATCATTGCAGTATACTATTAAAGTCTATTCAATTTTTATTATATCACCCATAACTAAATATTAATGTTTTCTTTTAAGCAACAGTGCAACCGCAGCAACGAATCCAGCAGTCCTCGCATGTACCAGCTGATGTTGGGGTGTGCATGTCCCATGATATTGGGGAGCAAACTGGCCATTCTGGTGTGTGTGCTTTGGAATAGAAATATCTAATGTGATTATAGATATTTATTTCCTGACATATACTTATAATTTTCTTCTTTCAATGGAAGACCGTGAAGCTCGGGAGGGTGAACCGCAAGAGGAATTAGCAAGTAGAGAAACAATTAACACACTAGTTGTCACAACTACATAGACAGGTAAAGAGCAATATTGTAATTTTAATCAAAATGATGAACTATTAATTTCAATAATATTTCAACATATTGATATTCCCATTTTCGTTGTTGCAGTTCACGCCCCTTCAGAACTGCCTCCACGCCCTAGTCAACGACGTACAAGAAGTATGATACATGAGGGCATGGAAACACAAACACAAGAAGGACATGGATTTGTAGATATTCCACCAAATGATGGTGATAATACCCCAATTATCGTCATTTATTACAATGCAAAAAAACAGAAATCAAAGAAAAAGTAGATGTATAAATTCATGACTTATATTTGGATGTATCGATGTTGTTAGTCTAAAACATTGTTTATATGAATTACCTCATTATGCTTCAATGTTTTTATGTTTATATGTTTTTATGACTGGCCTAGTTATGCATGAATGTTTATATGTTTTCTATGTAAACAACATCATTTATTGGGTATGGGGAATTGAGAGCGATGTGAGGGGGGGGAGGGGCCATATGGGCTTCCACCTTCATGTGGTTGGCCCTGTTCAGTAGAGAATATAAAATTGTTCTCGAAATAGAGAGGAGCTCATTAAGGTATACTCTTTTATTACTATGTATTAAAGATGGTTGTAAATTTTTAAATGCATGTCTATTTCATAAAAAATTGTTAATAAAAATAACATTTCATGGTTCATTGATTTCTACAGGACTTTGTAGTAGGATTTAAATGATTGTTTATTTTCTTATATATTATTTACTCATATAAAAATTATGTCTTTGATGATTTATGCAGGTCTTGGTGATGGAAATGCATCTCGTGGACAACTCTTATCAAGTTCTATGGGTGAATGGATCTGGCAAAAGGACAATGATAAGGTAAGGGTTTTGGCATGTTCTTTATCCTTAATGTGTTTTTGTTTATCCTTAAATTATATTTTATTCTATTAAGATACAAGAGATACAACCAATAGTAAATAACTACTTTTAGACTATCATCCAAACTAGGAGACAACCTTCTACATAAAACAAAAATGCTTCTTAGTAAAGTAGAAAAATAGAAGAAAAATCACGTAGAAGAAATTAGGCTTTTTTCGGCCCTTCTTCCTATAATTTTGGCATGATGAAACCCTAGGTTAATAAATTTTAATTTTTCAAACCCTAATTGTTCATCTATCTTTCAAAACTAAATTTTCGAAGTTTTATATATGTAAATATTATTCTTAGGTTATTTTTGTTTCTCTTACATTTTAGACTTAATTTTTATGTCATTTTGTAACTTTTATTTTATCAAAAAAGAAATCCCTAAAAAATAATTTATGTGTAAAACCCTAAAAACACAGACCTGTTGTTTCCACAATCTGAGCCCTCTCCTTTATCAAACATGGTTCTGCAATATTTATTGCAGACCTCGTATGCCCTAGCTTCTTTCTCTGCACACTCAAAACAGAAAAGAAGTTAGTATTTCAAACTATTTAGATGGTGGTGTATTTTGTAAAATATATCTTATTGATTTGATTAGTTTTCTTCCCTATTCGCATTAGTTTTCTGGGTAAATGTAAGTCTGATTTTTTACTGAGATCTGAAACCTTACATCTCTGAATTCACAGTGATATAATTCTGACATTATTTTACTGATTATTTTTTTGGATTTTCTTAGTACTAATTATTTCTATTGAGAACTGGGTGATGGTAAGGGACTTGATGATTTTATATTTCAGAGCTTACATACATGATCGAGTGAATGATAATAACATTATGGTTAGCTTGGCACTAAGTTTTCATTAAGTTAGTATTTTATATCTATGTTATCACATACACAGATCTGGAAATCATATGCTAAATGGAACTTTAAATGATTAACGTTGGTTATTGGTTGCACTATTTTACACATTCTGATTACTGTGATGATAAACTTTCAGGTGTTACATGGCACATATGTGGACCATAAATTCATATGTCTATATCTTCAAAGGTAGCAGATAAATTGATGTTATTACATGAGGAGTGTCTCCAAGGAAATTATGATATGGTTTCTAAACTACAAATTGCATGCTCAACTGTGAAACCTACTTCTCAGTGCCAAAAGGTAATTTATGATGATTTTTTTGCTACATGAGATCATTCCTAGTAATAGAATAGAAATAAGTTGTCAATTTTTTGTTAACTAACATGTCTCTTTCCCATCATGTGGTTAGGGGGACTATTTTTATCTTATGGGAATATTTGATACTAACTTGACCAATTTTGGCCATGCTTGAGGTGGTTGCATAAGAAGGATCAACTTTTCATATTAATCTCTTCCAATAATGAGAAACATCAAAACAAATTACCACCAATTGGCACTACAAATATTGTACACAGATTTTCTAGGTGAACAACTACTCTTTTTCCCTAGGGGTTGAGTTATTTTTTATTATTTATTTATTTTACAATGAAGACGAATTCAATGCACCTTATTTTTTATGTATTATGATAAATTATCACTAGTAGCTCTTCACATGTAGTAGATAAAGTGATGATATTTCATGAGGAGTGTCTCCAAGGCAATTATTATATGGTTTCTAAACTAGAAATTGCATGCTCAACTGTGCAGCCTACTTCGAATCAATGCCAAAAGGTGATCTATGATGATTTTTTTGTTATATGAGATCATACATAGTAAAAGAATAGAAGTAATTTGTCAATTTTTTGTTGATTAACATGTCTCTTTCCTATCATGTGCTCAAGGGACTTTTTTTTCTTTTGGGCATATTTGGTACTAACTTTGACCGATTTTGGCCATGCTTGAGGTGGTTGCATAAGAAGGATCAATTTTTCATTTTCATATCTTCCCAAAATTGTGGGCTTGACCTTCTCTGGATTCATTTACACCTAGGGGCTTCCTCGGTCTTCAAAGCTCGGGCGTCCTTCATCTTTAGAACATGGGCTTCCTTTACTTATGACTTGTGGTCTTCTTTAAGCTTCTACGGGTATCTACAAGCCTCTGCGGTCTTCTTCCAAGCTCTGTGGGAATCCTTCCAAGCCCTTGTGGACTCTTTAAGACCTAGTGAGCTTAACCTAATTTTGGATCACATTAATTTGATCTGAGCCCAGTGGTGCCTACGTCTTTTATCGATGGTATTTTTCATATATGTACCCCCCTACCTTATCATAGAAATCAGCTCTCAGTGTTGCCTATAATACCATTTAATTAATGTTTATATGATCCCTATGGTTCTTACAACATATTTTATCAATGGTATTTTTATAGATGTACCCTCCTACCTTGTCATAGAATCTACTCTAAGAGGGGCCACTTTAACCTCTAATTATGTATTTTAGCCAATTATTATGAATTTGTGCATCCTAATGGAAAAATAGTTTTTGAGGCAATAATTAGGGTCCTTAGGTCACTTTGGGTACTTTTGGGCACTTTTTAAATCATTATGCCTTATTTTTTAGAGTCAGTTAACACTTTTTGACCTCCCCCCTGAACTTCCCATTTATTTTTTTCCCTTTTACTTCAATATGTTTTTTCCCATATCTTACTTTCCCAAAATAATTCTTTTCTATAAATCACCTTTCCTGTGTTATATTGTATCCATTTCTTTGTCTTTAAAATATAGTATGTATTTTTTCACAAGCACTTATTGAAGATCCAAACCCGAGGAAAGGAAGGTGCCTTTCCATGATTTTTTAAATTTTTTTTGAAACCTCCAGGTTTTGTCTCAATATCGACGAACTTTCGTTGCAGATACTATAAAACTGTTGAAACCTGGGGTGGATTTCCAGGAATACCGTCACTATAGAGACAAAGTTTCGTGGAGAAATTACCGTTCAACTTGCAGATTTTGTCGAGAGTGATTGGTTTTCCATGGTTTTGCGTGGAAGAAATTTATGTTCAAATTCCAAACTTCATCGATAGAGAGACAAACGTTCGTCAAAAGTGTTCCACGGTTTTGCGTGGAAACAAAATTTTGTCTAGCAGTTTTTGGCAATATTTTCATCATTCTAGGGACGAAAAATTTGTCAATAGCGCGACGAACACGTGGAAGAAATTTCTGTTCAAATTCTAGAATTCGGCGATAGAGAGACAAACATTCGTCGAATGTGTTCCATGATTTTGTGTGGAAACAAAAAATTGCCTAGCATTTTTTGGCCATATTTTCGTTGTTATAGGGAAGACAACTTTATCGATAGAGCGATGAATTCGTGGAAGAAATTTCTGTTCAAATTCCAGAATTCGTCGATAGAGAGGAAAACGTTCATCGAAAGTGTTCCACGATTTTTTGTGGAAACAAAATTTTCCTAGCAGTTTTTGGCCATATTTTTGTCGTTATAGGGATGACAACTTTGTCGATAGAGCGACGAAACATAGAAAATGAATTATAAAAAATCAATTTGAAGTCCACCGTATAGAAGACACGTGGTGACCAATTTTTGTCTCTATATCGATGACTTATAAATTTCGCCATTATATCCACGAAATAAGTGCCACTAAACATCGCGACCGTTATTGTTGCAATTAAGACGACAAAACGTAGAAATAGCAACCAAAAACCGTCACACTTTTTATATTATGTATTAGTGACCTGATTGATTTGAAGTACATATAAAATATATAATTATGAGAACCATTAAGATATATAAACCATGCACAAGAGTAAAATAATAAATATATATATATATATATGACATTATGAAACAAAATATGACAAATGAGATGCCACAACTACATTAAAAATAAAATAGTTGTAGACACAATATACCTGGAATAATCATCAACAACATTATGTGCTCCCTCTTTATTGACAACCATGGAGGAATGTTATTGTTGATAACAAAAATAGGCCACACCGTGTAAATGGATATCATCAGTGCAAATGGATTAACACCATCTGTTGCCAAAGAAATCCTAAGATTACGGGGTTCTTCTTTAAAGTGAGGCCACTTTTCCTCCATATCTCTAAATGCAGAACCATCTGTAGGCATTTGAATAACATCATCTTGACTTCTATTCCTAGCATGGCAATCCATAAATTGCGCCATGTTATTGCTCATGAACAGTCGTTGTAAACATGGAATGATGGGAATATAGCGAAGAACCTTATGAGGCACTTTTTTGTTACTTGATCTGTTTGATATATACTTATATGACATATCGTAAATTCTGTTGCAAATTCATGCTGATCATAATATATAACATGTTCATCGGGGCATGCATGAATTGCTTCATAATGCATTCCAATCTCTTTCATTATGGAACATAAATCTCGATATGTGAGAGGTAAAATATTTGATGGTGAAAACAAAAATTCAGCTATCAAGCTACATCAAATAAAAATAAAAATAGAGTTAATATAATATATAAATAATATTAACAAGACACACTTCATCTGTATTAATTTGAATTATGAAATAACAATACAATTATTAGAGGAATAAAGATAAACTTTATCACAATCGTATATATGTGATGGATTATTTTACATACCTTAACATCTATGTGATTGTTTTGTTTGAAATACCATTCATAACCTTCAAGTTCATTATCAACAATATAGCAGAGAGAATATTTGGTTTGGATCCTTATTAAGGAGTTCGTATGCCTTCTCAAGAAGAGGTATATCATGAACATCATCAAAGTCATCAATATTTTCATTATCATCATCGTCGTCTCATCCATTCTAACATTAAATGAATCATGGATCAATTTATTTGTACCATCATCTTCAACTACGTTATCAGTATGATCATCCTCTTCAATATGATCATTCACTTGTTCTCCATTAAGCATAGATACTACATGTTCCTCTGGTACTTGTTCTGAAAGCACTTCCACTGGACGATATGTCGTAGGATGTCTTTCCTTATAAATACATGAATACATCAATAGATATAAGTTAATATAGAAATTATTAAAATAATACATACATTTACCAAAGAAAAAAATATAAAAAAAAATATAATGCTAAACTTACAAATGGACGATATTAATTCCCCCCCTCAGTGTATACATGTTCCCTACAATGTATTGTGGTTGTTGTGATCAATATCCTTCTCCTCTTAAAGCCTCTGCATTGACTACATGGACAATAAAATTTACCATCACCACTTATTATCGTTGCATCCCATAGTCTAGCAAGCAATTGTCTATTTTGTTCGTTTGGATCAGGAATATTACTATTTGACATTTTGTCACAAACTTTGTGAATGAATGCTATCAACAATCTTAAGAAATCAAGGTCCACACATCACTATTTTCGCAATCAATGGATTGTCGAAGAATAAAAAAAATATGCCAATTGTATGTCGAAGAAAAAAATAATTCTACAAACCGGTCGTCAAAGAATAAAACAATTCCTCAAACTGTTCGTTGAAGAATAAAACAATTCCTCAAACCATCCATCGAGGAATAAATCATTTCCGCAAACCATCTGTCACTTATATAGCGAACATATCGGAATTTTTTCTAATTTATATATTTACAAAATTCATTATCGTTGAATATTCAAAGATATGAACCTAATTACCGTTGCAAATATGCATTTATAAAAATAGCCTTTACTCGTCGAAAATCCAATGAGAATCCTTTCCCAACTCATCGCAATTCCGACAACCAGGATTTCACATTCTGTCACAAATCCGACGAGTTGTCGTCGCTTAACCAGCCACAAGCCTTGTTTAAAAACCTATGAATATCTAAGTCTAAAAACTGATGATGCTTCAAGACAAGAAAAATAAATCAAAAAAAATAGTGCTTTTCATCATTGCAATCCGACAAAAAATTAATTTACGTTATATGTCATCGGATTTTGGGCTCAAATCCTATTGTGATTTTATAACACTCAGAAAACCTATCAAATCCGACTAGGTTGGATCTGAGGACCTAATAAAAGGAACCCTATCGACAAAGATCAATCCTTGAGAAAATCCACGCAAGGATCAAGGAGAATAAGGACTAATTGCCACTTATTACAAATTAAAACTAATCCTATCCTCAACACCAAACTGATTTCATCCAAAAGTGATTGCATGGCATGTTGACTCATCAGTCAACAAATTTTGAGCTGGATTCTCTTGCATCATACTCCTAAGGAAGAAAATAATTCTTCTGTAAGTCCTCAGGGTGTACATTGTACTTGGAAATTTATTTCTCTATCATCCAAGCTGCATCTTCAGTAGGTTGATTCTTCCATTTGACTAAGTATTGAAAGAAGGTTTTCTTCCTGTTCTTCCTTAGGATTCTTTTGTCAAAGATGGATTCAATGTGAGGTTGTTCTTTCTTTGGAAGTTGTCCTTTCCAATCTATAGCTGAATCATCTCCATCTGAAATTATACCATCTGTCTAGATACTTGCATATTTAAAAGGATACAAATCTGAAACATTAAGAATTGGTGAAATTTGAAATTCAGAAGGAAGCTCAATCTCATAAGCATTTACAGAAAACTTCCTTAAAAATTTACAAGGTCCAATATTCTTAAGCTTCAATTTATTATAAATTCCTTTAGGGAATCTTTCATCTTTAAGATAGGCCATCACTAAATCTCCAACCTAAAAATTTACTTCTCTTCTCTTCAAGTCTGCTCTCTGTTTATATTTTTTCTACACTTTCATGTAATCTCTTCTTGATATTCTCCTGTAGCTCATGCATACTAATTGCAAAGTCTTCACCCTCTGCACTTCTATTTTCCTATTTTCCCAAATCTCTAAGTTCATATACACCTCTTGGATGCATCCCATAGACAATTTGAAAAGGACTCATACCTGTACTTCAATTTGGTGAATCATTGCATGTAAACTCAGCCTAAGAAAGAGCCAAGTCCCACTGTTTTGGATGTTCATACACAAGACTTCTCATTATGTTTCCCAAGATCCTATTTACCACTTTAGTTTGACCATCATTATGAGGGTGATAAGCAGAACTAAAATTGAGATTAGTCCCCAACTTCTTCCATAGATTTCTCCAGAAATGACGAACAAAATGTGTATCTCTGTCAGACACAATACTCAAAGGAAACCCATGAAACTTTACAATTTCAGAAAATAATAGGTTAGCAATATTGGTTGCATCATTAGTATTCTTACATGCAATAAAATGAGCCATTTTGGAAAATCTATCTACCACAACATAAATTGAATCATGACCTCTCTCAGTTCTATGTAAACCTAAAACAAAATACATGCTTATGGAATCCCAAGGCCTAGCTAGAATAGGAAAGGGTTGACTTCTTCCCTTTGCATGTTGACAAATTCTGCATCTTTCAATAAATTTCTTCACGTCATGCTTCATCTTTGGACAAAAATAAAAATGACTCACTAGAAAAAAAAGTCTTGTCTTGTCCAAAATGTGTTGATAAACGTCCACTATGATTTTCATGAATTAAATTCTCTCTCATTGAACATTTCAGAATACACAATTTACTATGGTAAAATTTCAGAATTTACATTAGTCAAAATGTGTATTAATAGCTCCTGCACCTTCTATTTGATTTCTTTATTTTCTTAAGGATTTAATCTCTATGTTTATTTTACCATAGTAATTTTACATTTCAGAAATTTCACCTGGTATTAATTCAAAGTGATGACTAATACTTCTTACATGTGGTAAAGCATTTGTAAACTCATCCACAATAATTTCAGCACACTCATCAAGCAAAGTTTTAACTTCAATAGGTAAATCATCTAAATTCATAGAAGTTAAAATTACCTTTGGCTTCCCAACAAGGGAAAAAATTAGATCCTCCTCTTTATGTATTTCTTGTAACAATTCTTTGCTAGACATCAACAAATTATTGAACTCAAACCTTCCTAATTTTTTTCATCTTCCAAGGGTGATAGAGTATGTCTCTTCCCATCTTTCTCCAGAGAATAAGTATTTTTCCTCCCATCATAAACAACTTTCCTAACACATTGCCATCGTCTCCCTAAGATTATATGGAACACATCCATAAGAATTATTTCATATAGTATCTCGTCTTTGTAAGTACCAATATGGAATTCCACATTGCACTGCTCAATCACCAAGATCTAATGTCCTTTCTGTAACCAGGACACTTTGTAGGGAGTGGGAGGATTCATCCTCTTTAATCCCAGGTTCTCTACCATTTGAGGGGAAACCAAATTATATATACTACCACTGTAAATAACCATTTTACAACACTTACCTTGTGACTTACACCTTGTTATGAATATATTTTCCTTTGAGCTGGTTTATGTACTTGTTTCTCTAGATTTACCAAAACTCTCTTCAACATAAGAGATTCTCCTTCTTCTAGAGGGTTATTCATCTTGGTTTCTCCTTTTGACTCTTCTTGAGCCTCTGCAACATTCACGTTTCTCTGATTTGAAGACTAATTTCTTGGAAAATTCCAAGACATATGTCCAATCTCTCCACAAGTATAACACTTTACCTCTCTGTGTCTTGTTGATGTATTTGTAACTTGGGAATGTATCCACTTGTATATTTCTTATTGTATTTCATTGTACCCAGAAGTAGATGTTTGTTCCTCCGATTGGGAGAGTCATTAATATAATTAAGACATGTAAATTCATTGAGGTAAACCCTCCATTGTAATTCGGGGAAATAGAGCCCACAGTTGAGTCATACTAGGGTTATTAGACTCTCCTAGAGAAGTCGACCCTGTAGAGTAATTGTCAAGTGGAAATTAAGTATAAATAGAGAGTGAGACTCTATATTTGAAATACACACTCACTCAACAATATCACGTGAGTGAGAGAGGAGGAGATCACACAAGTGAGAGAGAGAACAGCTATCAGAGATCATCTTTGTACTTTTGGGTTTTACTTTTGCTATTGGTGCCCATTCCCTCTCTGAGGAAGTTGCAGGGTTTTCTCCATTATGGTCTCCCCGAGGAAAAATATTTTTGTCTCTTGTCTCTTGTGATTATTGATGTGCATGTTATTCTCTCAGATAAGATCCTATATCATATTAATTAAATGATAAAAATCTAACATGGTATCAGAGCTAACCTGAGAAGAAGACACTGTGCAGCTGTAGAATCTAGGGCTTCTAAATTTTTGGGTCTCTCCACATATCATCAACAAAAGGAGGCTAGGATAACTCTCCATTGAAAGGCACATCTTCATGTCGAAGCAGAATCTGATTCCGGTCATTTTCAGTTTTTAGCCCATCACTACTGTGGGAAATTAGGGCTTTTCACAACAGTGGAATTTTTAAGTGAGCCCAGCATAGGATTTCTCTCCTCCTCAAAATCAAAATTTAGATACCAAGATCAAACTTTTTGGTTGGGTAGAACTCCAGGAAATTCAAACCCTAATTTGACCCTGGACCAGAAAATTAGCACTGCAAAAGATTAGCTCCAGATCTAGTTTGAGCATCTCAAATTGGTAAGATATAAACCTTTTTTATTTCCATTTGAGGTTCTCATTAAATATGTCTCATCACACCAATCTTGATGAAAATCTTGAAGGAGATGATAACTTCTGAGCATGGAAATATAGGATTTCACTTGTTCTTGAAGAAAATGAATTTGACACCTACATAAGTGGAGAGGTTCTCGTTTCAGAGGGAGACGAGGCTAAATCCTTACACAAGAAGAACTTGGTCAAGGACAAGAGGATTATTGTTGATTATATCAAGGATCACCTTATACCACATGTGTCTTCCCTAAAGACACCTAAAGAGATGTTTGATTCATTGACCAATCTATTTGAAGGGAAGAATATAAATCAAAAGATGACTTTGTGAAATCAGTTGAAGAATGTCAAGATCCAGAATGCAAATACCATAGTATCATACTTTACAAGGGTCTCTCAAATCAGAGAACAACTCGAAGTTGTGGAAGAAGAAGTAGAGAATGGATAAATTGTGATGACCACCTTGCATGGTCTCCCTAGGTCATGGGACTCCTTCATTCAAGGTATTTGTGCTAGAAGAAAGTTAATCACCTTCAGTAGGCTGTGGGGGGAATGCTCACAAGAAGAAGCCCGAATAGTAGCTCGAGAAGAAAATATGGGAAATGAAGATCAAGATCTCACAGCACACAGCAATAAAATCAGAAAGGAGCACTATCATCTCAATAAAGGTAAGCATCCACACCAAAATAAAAAAGATAACCCTAGAACATCTAGTAGAGATCTATCTAGTATCATATGCTATACATGTGATGAGAAAGGACACTTCTCCAAATATTGTCCTAGAAATAAAGGTGGTTCTCATAAGAAGAAGGACAACAAAAGAAGACAACATGCTCACACTGCAGAGGACGATGAACCTCCCAGGAAGAGAGGCAAAGAAGAAAGTGAAGATTCTTCAAGTGATGAAGAGTATGTTTTGAATTCTGCTTTCATGGGAACTGTTACACATTGAAGCAATGATTGGGTCATATATAGTGGGGATTCCAAGCATATGACGGGATTCAAAAAATCCTTTTTGAATCTATCCAAACATTAGTCACTCCACAAAGTGAAACTTGGGGATGACTACCAGTATCCCATAAAATGAAGTGGTGAAGCTTCCTATAAGATAGACTCTAGAAAGTCTATGAAGATGAAGGATGTCTTGTTTTTACCAAGACTAAAGAAGAATCTTCTTTCCATATCTTCACTGGATTCAAAAGGTATGAGGGTTGCATTTGTAGATGGAAAAGTCCTTATGTGGTTAAATGGAAAGACCATAGATGATGCAGTAGTGATTAGAGAGCAAGAGGGAGGCTTATACAAATTAAAGGGCCAACCAGAACAAGATTTGTTCCATGACTTAGTAGAGCCAAGTTAACTTTGGCATATAATTCTTGCACAAGTGCACTATAGGGCACTACCACTTGCAAGAAAATTTGTTGAAGGTCTTCCAAAAATATAGGAAAATCATGAAGGCGTTTGCAAAGGATGTGCGAAGGGAAATAACACAAAGAAGACATTTCCAAGTAGCGAGAGCAAGGCAAAAGGAATCTTGGAAATCATCCACTCCGATGTATGTGGTCCGATGTCATCTAGTTCATTGAGTGGGTATGTATATTATGTTTATTTCATTGATTATTTTTCTAAGAATACATGGATATATTTCTTGAAAATAAAAGATGAAGTATTCAGTAAGTTCAAGGAATTCAAAGCCTTGATCGAGAACCACACAGAGAATAAAATCGAGAATTTTCAATCAGATAATGGCAGAGAATTCACATCAGATGAATTCAAGGAATTATGAAGAGAGTCAAGGATTAAGAGGGAGTCAACCATCCATATAATCCACAACATAATGGAGTTGCAAAAAGGAAGAATAGAACGATTATGGAAGCAGCAAAGGAAATGCTTCATGATCAGGATCTTCCTATGCATCTATGGGAAGAAGCTGCTAGGACAGTTATGTATGTACAAAATCATACTCCACATAGAGTACTTGAGAAAAATACAATAGAAGAAGTCTTCTCTGGAAAGAAACCAAAAGTAAGCCATCTTCGAATATTTGGTTTCCCGATGTACATACACATTCTGAAAGAAAAGATAACGAAGTTAAATCCTTCAGGAAAGAAGGGTATATTTGTGGGATATAGTGAAAGCTCAAAGGCTTATAGAATATATTTCCTAGGATTCAAGAAGATCGACATCAGCAGGGATGTGACATTTGACAAAGACTCGACTTACAACAAATCCAGAAATAGACCTGTTGAACACCTTGAAGAAACAGAAGTACCTAGGATCCGAGATACAACAATGAATGAAACAAATCCAGAAGAAGATTGAGAAATGGAAGAACCTTAGGAAGCTATAGATCCACCTTGTGAGAAGAACTATTACAAGAGGAAACCAGCATGGGTACGTGAGGCTATCCAAGGTGTAGAGAGATATGGCGCTCCAGAAGAAATGCACCGAGAAAGGAAGAGAAATAGGTCCTACTTTAGTTATGTAGCCCTACTATGTGACATCATTGATAAAGAACCTTCCAACTATGAAGAAGCAGCAAAAAAGAAAGAATGGAAGGATGCGATGATCGAGGAGTACCAGTCAATCATGAAGAATGATGTCTTGGATGTGGTCCTGAGACCAAAAGGGAAGTATGTTTTGATTTCCAAGTGGATCTACAAGATCAAGCATACTACAGATGGAAGCATAGAGAAATATAAAGCGATATTTGTGGCACTGTTATAAAAAAATCTCATCACCATCATGTTATGAGATAGGTATTCCCTTGTCTGCTTCAATCCCTCAATTTTTTCCATAGAGAAATGAAGGTTCAATTTATCCCCTTGCAATTTTTCCGTATGTTGAGCTAGTAACACTCCTCTTCCATTGAAAAAAAGTGTTACCCAAATCAGCAATGCTCTTGATACATGAGCAAGAAGTGGTGCCACCACTCCTTCCCTCACTGAAAAGAAGCATTACCCCCTTATCACCGCTAGTTTGCTTCATTGGAGGATCAGTGCTCAAGTTTTCTAGGAAAAAAAGGAATCTTCGAGAGGATTCTTGAAACTAACCTTCGTGGAGCCTCATCCCTATGGTTTAGGACCAGCTGGAGCTCGAGATCCTCCCTTTTAGGACCCTATCTCCACCTCACCCATGATATTCTCAACCATACCTATCCTCCCATGCCTTTAAATATTAGCTCACCCCCAATGAGAAAAAGGAGGAAGAATTGTGTTGCATACCCAAACTCTGTCAAAATCATTCTTGAGACTTTGGAGGCAAGGTGAACTTAGAGGCAAGGAGCCATTGGAAGGAACTCTCAACACCAAGGAATGAAGGTTGTAGTCTCTCCAATCATTTATTAATAAATAATGTCTTTTCTTTCCCATATTTATTGTTTCATATGTATGTATTGCTTGATTCCTTGGTCACAAGCATAGATCCAGTTGATTATATTATATCCTATCATGTTTTCTTTGTTGTATTCCATCTTTTACAGGTTCTTCTATAGTAAGCTTCAAGGATAGTGAGGACAACCTTTGAGAAAAGTATTATGGCATCATATTCTAGTGATGAACTAGATCTACGAAGAGTCTAGCATTCTGTGTTTGTGTTTTGTTCTAGATTTAAACCATTCAAACTAGGGAACCATCTCTTGTCCACAGGAGGTGTCTATTTCTGGCTAACATGCACATGGATTCTCCCAGAAGGAAGGGATAGATTATGAAGAAACTTTTGCACCTGTATCTAGATACATTTCCATCATATCAGTACTTTCTCTCGAGGCAGTGATGAAATGGAATATACACCAGATGGATATCAAGACCGCGTTCTCGAATGGTGTAGTGGAAGAGGAAGTGTACTTGGAGCAGCCACTCAAATTTGAGACACATGGTAGGTAGAATCATGCGTGCAAATTGAAGAAGGCCCTGTACGGTTGGAAACAAACACCCAGGATGTGGTACGGTAGGATCAAAAACTTGCTAACTAGTTTGGGCTTTACCAAGAGTAAAGCGGATTCTAACATTTACTACAAGGTTGAGGAAGGGAACACAGTGATACTCCTACTGTATGTAGATGACATGTTTGTGACAGGTGAGGATGGGTTGATTACTGACACAAAGAGGAATCTTGTTGTCAAGTTCGAGATGAAGGACTTGGGTATGATGCAATACTTTCTAGGCATGGAGGTATGGCAGAGTCCAGATAGAATCTCCCTTGGACAAGGTAAGTATGCAATGGAGATCCTGAAGAGGTTTAGTATGATGGACTGCAAGGCCATGGCCACACCTATGGCATCGAACCTAAATTTATTGAGTGATGCTTCATCAGAGATGATTGATGGCACGTTGTATCGTCAGATGATTGGGTCATTGATGTACCTGATGAATACAAGACCAGATATTTTCTTTCTTATGAACACATTGAACCAATTCCTAACGGATCCAAGACATGTTCACCTAATTATTGCAAAGCATATTCTGAGATTCCTGAAGGGTACAGTTGATTATGGGCTCAAGTATGAGGTGAATCAAAATATTAACCTAGAAGATTATGTAGATTCAGATTGGGTAAGAAGTGTCATTGATAGGATGAGCACTTTGGGGTGCTTCTTCAATATGGGATCAGGTGTGATCTCTTGGTTTAGAAGGAAGCAGGACTGTGTGGCATTGATTACAGCCGAAGCAGAGTATGTTGCAGCTTGTTCGACTAATTGTGAGGTAGTGTGGCTAAGGAATATACTTTCTAATTTGTTTGATATCTAGTTGGATGCTACTTG